>NQII01000396.1:230944-268867 GCA_002778355.1 Clitarchus hookeri | reverse complement strand
CACACACAGTGGAATGTAAACATTGCATGTAAACATTGCCATGTGACTGCCATATGGCAATGTTTGTTTACCCTTTGGCAGAAGGATACGAAATGGGCTGGAAAGTAGATCTTTAGCAGGGCTTCAAGAAAGTCTCTTCCAGTCATGAACCGACTATAGTTGTATTCTAAATGCTGTCCAGGCACTGAGTTATAGGTTAAACTTTATCATCACAGAGTACAGCACTTTGAAGGAATGCACTTGCACTTCTTTTACTCTCAAGATAACTATATATTAGCTTTTAAAATGTGCACTCTGACCATTTTCTTGTGAAATGTCACTTGTACCAATTGTACTCTCAGCTCCTCAATTGTGTTCATAAGAGTATGCCTTCAATTAATTAACAGGAAATATTTACAAATCTTTAAATTTCTGGAATGTAACACTAAAATTACAAATATATTCAATCATGCAACACATTATTTCAATAATGCTAATAAGAGTAATTAAAGAGTTTCATCATCAAAAATTAATACTGACTACTCGCTTTCACAATCAAAAGTGTTCTCATTGGAAAAATTACCTCCTTTCGCCTGAAGATTATGCAGAGATTGGTGAAACTCATGATACACAATGTTTATTATTCCATCACATAATGATAAAAGGTCCTTTACAGATAAGATACACGCCCTTGTAGTGTAGGCGGGAGTGAGTGAGAAGTCTTGTGACGAGGGGCGACCTAATCAAATCGCCTAAAATTGGTGGTTTTGTTATAATAACTTTCAAAATGTCTTGTAAAATAAAAGGTATGTGTGATCTTTTTTTACTAGTAACACACCATAAACATGTCATGTCACATCTCCATTTTCAGCGACAGTAAAGATTGCTTACGATTTCAGCTGATCATTTTTGAAGTCATGAAATTTAGCTGAAGTTCATTTCTCTCACGTGATGGGGTGTTCTCATCTTTTAGGCGCACTGTACAATTCCAGTCTGCAGTGAAGGAACATAAACAGGACAACTTTTCAAAGCTCTCTATCTCTCTCTTTTTTTTCGATACAAGAATGCATAGAATCCCCAGTATTCTATTTGTGTGTTCTACAACTAAATATTTGTGTGTGATGGACCTTTGCCTTCTGTAATGTCTGGAAAGCAGTTTGGCACTTCAAGGTTATTGTATTAATTTGTTCCTGGAAGCAGATGATGACAATGTGGAAAATCAATCTGATGTTTTAAAAATGCCTCAACAGATATACAGCGATGCATCAACCACTGAAATGCATCTCTTATGCATTTTAGCAAGTCCCTTTTACGGAAATTCATCGGTGTATCCATCAGTGGTTGATGCATCGGTGTATACCTGTTGAGGCATTTTTAAAACAACAGATTGATTTTACGCATTGTCATCATCTGCTTCCAGGAACAAATTAATACAATTACCATGAAGTGCCAAAGTTTTAATCGCCCAATTGTAAAACTCGAGACGTCCCTATTAATTTTTAATATTTCGGAAATGTTTAAAACGACGAGATGAAGGTGTCTTAACATTTATTTTTCAGAGGAAGTGTTTGGAAATTCATCGGTTGTGGTTTTCGTGCATATCCTCCAAATCCATTGAATTTTTAGGCCAGTTAAACTGGTAGATCAATCGGTTTAACCCAACTCAAGAGAAACATTAGTTTTCGAACAATTAAAGCTCGAGCGCATTCCGAATCATTACCACAGTTCAAAGAAAAGCTTTACTATTCAAGGATCAGATCGAGCATACATTAGCCCTAACGACATTGATTATAAAAGGTATAAGAATAGGAACTTTGTGAAACAGATTATTCGTGTTTACAAAGGGCATGGATCTCTTTGGAACAAAGAGAAGTAGAAGTTTGAAATATCACAACTTCGTGTTTGCATTTATAGAGCAAATGCGACATCGACAAGTATACCATTTGTAAAAGAATCAAGTCTCTTAGAGATTTGTATTGGCCCGAATGCAAAATGTGGAATATGCCAAGAGGCACAGTCTTGTCCACGTCCCGGCATTATGGTACATTGACTCGTTAATGTTTATAAATTTTCATGACAAGCAGCCGACAAAGAAACCCACCGAACCTAACATCGAGATCGTGAATTAAAGTGACAATGCAGTCTATTACACGACTGTGACCTATGCTCAGACAAATCCCAGCAATTTTGTGTTGAGTCAAAGAACCAGTTAAAAAATTTAACTTTTGTTCACATGACTGTGAATTACAGCAATTGCAAATATAACTCAAAGTAGTAATGTTACCTGAGCTGTCGGGGATAGTAATGTGGACATCGTCTCGCAACTATGTAAAGAAAAGTCATAATATGTTACCCAATTTCCTATTTCGAATAGAATGGGCGCCAGCTCACTGGGTGAGTACGAAGTCACAGGTCTCAGGATTGTTGGCCAAACGACCACATGGCTGTGTCCCTGACACACATAGTACAAATTTACAGGAAAACATAATATATAGACAGAGTATTCAGGCTCCCCAGCATGTGTTAATATTATCTTTTCACCTTATAAAAGAAGGATGCCTCCTTGAGGCATCGATGACTTCCTGGATACGGTCAGTGTACGAAATACAGCACTATATGAGAACTCACAAGTTTTGGTTAACTCAAAATAATTGTATTGTCAACTAGTGTTCACAGTTACATGTATACAATGCAAATTGAAGCGGGCATGAGTTATAAGTCCTACCAGCAGCTGTTACTGTACAAAAAGGCCAAGAATGGTATGAAAATTTACAATAGTAATTAAACCTCAGGGGTAGGTAAATTAAGCTGATGGAGGGGTGCTGCGAATGCAGGGAAGACTGTTGGTAAACTAAATAAAAGTTCCAGTAAATTATTGCAGTTAAGTGTTCAGATCAAAGTATGAAAGTCCCCAGCGACGCGACACACATGTGTACCTAAGACCCGAGGAATCAAACTGCCGGAGGTGGTGCAGGTTAACCACGTCCTCACCTAGAACTCGCACCATCCCGCGAGGTATCTTATTTTACAGATCTCATTACATAAACATGTAAAATATACAGACTATAGGAACCTTCAACGTTCGGGATGGACATCCATTAGCTTGAGAAGAGTTCAGAAGTATTTCTTAAGCATTAATTTAAATACAAAATATGAAAATGTGGTGCCTTGCAGAGCACATGGGAAATTTAGGTCTGTTAAGTTTGGGGGCTCTATATGACCGGAATGGTCAGGTTGAAGGAAAGAATAATTATTTCTCATGTCACTAATTGGCTTGATTAGACACACAATTGCATTCGGAAAATTATATAGAACGCTTTAAATACTGTACCTTTGCTACTCTACACCTCATTAAATATGTACATGGCGTTCATCTATTCTGCGATTACTTCGCAACCACTAAATAGCAAATTTCACGATCATTTGCCCATAGGTGTAAAATTATAATGATATTTACTTAACATTCTAACACTTGATTACTATCCTAATTNCACGATCATTTGCCCATAGGTGTAAAATTATAATGATATTTACTTAACATTCTAACACTTGATTACTATCCTAATTACTGACCCTATCCCAATTGAACGATGCAGGCACGCATCGGGACGCATGATGTGCATGTTCCGCAAGCCGCACTGGTGAAGCGACTGTGGGCCGATGACGTGATGACAATGGCAGTGCAAGACCATGTGGAGTGTTCCACGTTAAATACCCCCCTGCCCGCCCCCAAAATAGGGAGGCCACTGTCCCAGCGGGCAGGGGCGGCTGAAGGGCCACGTGGTGCAGCATGCGATTGAGGGGTGCCGCGGCCACGGACGTAGCCATCTCGGTGAGATGAGCTGTACAGAGCTGCATCGCCCTGCTGCAGTGTTGAATGCCAACTGTTGTCGGTTCAAATTACCCTTGGTAGGTGAGATCTTACTGATTCGGCAGAGTTGTCAGGCTTGTTCTACTCCTGCTCGGCAGGTTGGTGGCCCTGCCATTATCGAGACGCTGCCACTTCTACTGCTTTTGCAATACATATGTGGTCGGTGTCGACGCCATTGAAGGCGGAGGGCCACCCTGTCGAGGAGATGCTCGACCCAGAACTAGACCTGGTCACCGATGAGTCGCATGACATGGCAGTCTTGAACGGGGCACCTAGGGGTGCGTGTATCACCAGGTGGGCCACTAACATCGCTGTGCTAGGTGCCACGGCATCTGGCGAATTGGTCGTCATTCTGTGCGCTCTCCATGGAGTCGGATGTCCCCACAGCTTGTGGTGCCGACTTGGCAGCTGACGACCGAAATGTCCCTGAAGGTGTCGGTGTTGGTGGATAGGGTGGTCTGCATTTGCCTGATGCGAGTGATTGCCATCCTGTATCGGCTGGGACTTCTTCGGTTGGTAGCCTCTGACTGGTATTACCCTGGGGCACCATGGACCCAGTGTCGGCGCCTCCAGCGCTACCCATACGTCATCACTATGGATTTAACTTGCCTTCGTGCACCCATCTGGATGACGTAGTCGGTCTTCACCACCCTTTGTACCACTGTGTGGGGTAAACTCCAGCAAGGGGCAAACCCTGCACAGAAATTGGTGCGGGTGGCCGACTGCTGGTGTTCTCACATGTAGACATGTTATGCAATTTCCAGCTCTTTCGCGGGCCAAGTGGTTCATGGAACCTACTGTTGGACGCACCATTCCTGTTGTTCCCTGGGCAGTTCCAACCTCCGCTGGCTGTGTCCTTCTCATGTCTCTATTTCTGAGGGTCCTGAGTTCGTTGTCAGTTGTGGGTATGCATATTCCCCGGGTTGTGCCAGACCGTGTCCATGTAGTAATTCTGCGGGCGAGTGGCCTGTGGCTTCGTTCAGTCGGTTTCTGAGGCAGAACNTGCCAGACCGTGTCCATGTAGTAATTCTGCGGGCGAGTGGCCTGTGGCTTCGTTCAGTCGGTTTCTGAGGCAGAACAGTATCTCTGGGATGTGGCTGGCCCAGGGAGTGTGGTCATTCCCTACGCGAAGCCATAACTTCGCCATATACACTTGGTTTCTGTAGAAAAACACGGAAGAGAAATAACAAACTGGAGTGATGCATTACAGATGTATTTGGATTATAACACGANTGCCAGACCGTGTCCATGTAGTAATTCTGCGGGCGAGTGGCCTGTGGCTTCGTTCAGTCGGTTTCTGAGGCAGAACTGTATCTCTGGGATGTGGCTGGCCCAGGGAGTGTGGTCATTCCCTACGCGAAGCCATAACTTCGCCATATACACTTGGTTTCTGTAGAAAAACACGGAAGAGAAATAACTGGAGTGATGCATTACAGATATATTTGGATTATAACACGACATCGCTACAACACGACATGCTGCGAGAGCGCCATCACGAACTAGACTACAGAACAACTGAACAACAGCATGGCCTTGGCCAATAGCCGCGACAATCCGTATAGCCAGGATTAACATTAAGAATATAGCAGGGGCTAATATTCAACACTCCCCCTTAATCCAGGCATACATACATCAACACTCCCCCTTAATCTGGGGATACATACATACTTAACCATAAGTACAAATGAAAAGACAATGCAAAGAAACTTAACACATATTAATGCCCTTAACACAAAAATTATGCTTAACAGGAGGTAGGGCTTCAGTTAGAATATCCGCAATCATTCTATCAGATCACATCAATATGCCTCGTCCTGTTGTGAGACATGGGGTTATACACTAGCTTCTGAGCACTTTGGTTGTCATTGTACAACAAAACAGGCTTGTCAACACTTTCACTGCACCGCACAACTTCACCATATGAAGGTGGCTCACTGACACATAAATAAGTAACATGATCAGGATACANAACTTCACCATATAAAGGTGGCTCACTGACACATAAATAAGTAACATGATCAGGATACATCTTCGGTTTGTGCTGTCGCTCTGGATACCTCCGTTGAAAGTTGTCCTGGAGTCTTCTCTCAGCATTCTCCGGCGTATTTACAACCTCTGCGTTGCCATCCTCAATGCTGTCCAAGGAGTTCCCCACTCTGCTGTCAGCTGGGGGAAGGTCCTCAAATCCATGGAAGTCCGAGGACTCAGACGAGGGCAAGGACTCATCATCCACTATAACACCCTCCACTGGTAGTACAGGAGGTTTCGCAATGTTGTGTGTTATATCATCAGCAGATGTTGGGCCCCTTGATCCGCCTTTTGGAATGTCAGATTCCATAAACTCTACATCTGTAGCAATAGTTACCCTTCCAGGTCTTCTCGGGTCATAGAGACGATAACCCTTTGTTCCCTCTGGATAGCCGACCATGATGTACTCCTGAGCTCTGGCCTCCCATTTTCTTCTGTTATGCTTGGGAGTAGGTGCATAAGCCTTTGACCCAAAGGTTCTGAGGTGTGTCAGGTCAACTCTTGACCCAGTCCAAGCCTCTTCGGGAGTTGCTCCAACAACCGCTGCAGTCGGTGATCTATTTTTCAAGTAGATTGCCGTCATGACTGCTTCGCCCCAGAATTTCTTTTGAAGTCCGGAATCCAAGAGCATGCAACGTGCCTTCTCGACCACAGTGCGATTCATCCGCTCCGAGACTCCCCCCTGTTCTGGTGTGTAAGGCACGGTTCTTTGGTGCTCAATCCCCGACCTTCTTAAAGTGTTCTCGAACTGATGAGATGTATATTCAGTGCCACTGTCAGTACGAATCTTCTTTATTTTTAGACCGGTCTGGTTCTCGACAAACGTTTTAAACTCACAAAACTTGTCCAAGGTTTCACTTTTTGCTTTGAGTAAGTAACCAAACGTCTTTCTGCTGAAATCATCAGTAAACATGAGTAAATACCGGGCACCACTCATTGTTGGTTCGCTCATGGGCCCACACACGTCTGTGTGTATAAGTTCCAACTTTTCTGTGGCCCTCTTACCTTTGTTCTTTTTCCTTGTTGCGGGTTTGTGCGTCTGTTTCCCCTGCAAACAAATTTCACATTTCTTGAAATCGCTTTCTGGAAACACTACACCACCAGACATTTCTTTCAGCTTTTTGAGTCCATTTAAGTTTAAATGTCCCAACCGTCTGTGCCAGGTGTCTTGATCAGTTGTGAAACGAGCGGTTTCCTTCTTTGTTGGTTTCGCTTCCATCACATAAGTACCAAATTTACGAGGTGCAACAATGTGTGGAGAACCACTCACCTTTACTTCTTCCTTTCTGAAGATCTTGCAGCAGTTCTTTTCGAAGACAATGACGAAACCCTTTTCAGTCATCCTGCTAACAGAAAGCAAATTTGCTGCAAGTCCGGGTACTCTGAGTGTGTCGGTGATTACGTACTCGCCCGTTAGCATATTTACCCGCACATCTCCCTTGCCAATACTTTCAATGGTTGTCTCATTCGCTAAATTTACCTTAGTCTTGAAGGTAGCGTCAAAGTTTACGAGATGATCGCCAAACTTTGTCATATGAGAGCTGGCCCCTGAGTCAATGACCCACTTGTAAGCATTGTTGTCACTGATATCACTTGCGTTAGTTTCATCAGTAGCCGACAAGGCGTGCGGATGTTTCGCGGATTTAAACCGTTCACTGCGATTTAAACTGGGACAGTTGGACTTAAAATGCCCCTCCTTTTTGCAATTGAAACAAATCACCGATTTCTTCTTACTCTCAGGTTTCTTCGTTCCTGAAGATGACGGTGTTGTCTTGAACTTCACGAGTAACGCTGAATCTTGAGTTGAATCCCTTTCCTTAAGTCTCAACTCGACTGTACATAGTCTTTCCGTCAGGTTTCTCACTGTTCGCTGTTCTTTCGGCATAGATTCCCAGGCATTGACAAATTCGAAATATTGAGAAGGAAGTGTATTTAAAATACGATTGATGAACAAGGATTCTGGAAGCCTTACTTTGTCATCCTTCCACGTTTCATCAGACCGTTCCATCCACAATTTCTCGAGACGAGCAATATGCTTTGCCACACTGTCAGAGTCCATTGATTTTATACTGAAAAAATCATTAAACAATCTGTCTTGCCGCTGTTCAGTTCGCTGTTCGTAGATACTCAGGAGCTTGGTCCACATCTCCTTGCTAGTACTACACATATTGACGAGTTGTCTCACTGCCGACGTCATATTATTGACGATGACTTGTTGAGCTCCAAATTCTATTCTGTCTAGAATTTGCTTCTTGGTCGTATAATCCAAATACTCCTTTGCCGTTAACTGCGTGTTCGGTTCTTCGGGAAATTGTAGTTTCCCTTCTACCGCATACATAAGACCACTACTTCTGAGCAATATAATAATTTGGAATTTCCAATCGCTCCAGTTGGCTTGGCCTTCCAACTTGTCTATATTCGTTCGGGAGTGAGCTTCCATATTTGTCGCGGACGATAATTAAAACGAACGGACGGAAAACACGCGGCCGTTAACGAGACAGGTTAGGATTGCATTCACGAAAGAAAAACACGCACGCTGTTCACTGTAAATACTTCATTCACTCGTAGTTAGGTGCCTGGGCCCATAACCTGTAGAAAAACACGGAAGAGAAATAACAAACTGGAGTGATGCATTACAGATGTATTTGGATTATAACACGACATCGCTACAACACGACATGCTGCGAGAGCGCCATCACGAACTAGACTACAGAACAACTGAACAAAAGCATGGCCTTGGCCAATAGCCGCGACAATCCGTATAGCCAGGATTAACATTAAGAATATAGCAGGGGCTAATATTCAACAGTTTCTTCGTCCTGTGGGATTCGCCCGGGGGTGGTACACCACCATTGTGTGGTGTACTGCCGCCACTTGGTGCAGAGTTCCCACCATCGCTTCTTTCCCCTGAACTGCGGTCTGTTGTCGGAGATAATTTAGTGTGACCCATAATTTTTTTTATTGTATTTCCCCTTGTACATCCTGTGTTTAAAGAATGTCATAAACTACGGGCATGCAGTGACAAGTTAGTACAAAAAAATCTACGTCTGACAGCAGCATTATGTAACGACCAGCAGGCACTGCGTTGTTTCCTCCTCCATTCTTCTAAACCCACCCCCTCCCAAATATTGTGATAGGCAGGAGGGAGTTAGTTGCCTACCAATCAGCGTGCTACTACACTCATTGTCACACACACACTCTCTCTCTCTCTCTCTCTCTCTCTCTCTCTCTCTCTCTCTCTCNAGGGGCTAATATTCAACAGTTTCTTCGTCCTGTGGGATTCGCCCGGGGGTGGTACACCACCATTGTGTGGTGTACTGCCGCCACTTGGTGCAGAGTTCCCACCATCGCTTCTTTCCCCTGAACTGCGGTCTGTTGTCGGAGATAATTTAGTGTGACCCATAATTTTTTTTATTGTATTTCCCCTTGTACATCCTGTGTTTAAAGAATGTCATAAACTACGGGCATGCAGTGACAAGTTAGTACAAAAAAATCTACGTCTGACAGCAGCATTATGTAACGACCAGCAGGCACGGCGTTGTTTCCTCCTCCATTCTTCTAAACCCACCCCCTCCCAAATATTGTGATAGGCAGGAGGGAGTTAGTTGCCTACCAATCAGCGTGCTACTACACTCATTGTCTCTCTCTCTCTCTCTCTCTCTCTCTCTCTCTCTCACACACACACACACACACACACACATACAAAGCCTGGAGATCACTGAATACTAGTGATGTGCCAACTCAGGAAAACCACGACTCGGGTTAACTCGATATGAAATTCGGGTAACTCGAGTTACACAACTCAAGTTAGCAGGACGATGCTGAGTAAATTACGACAAATTACTTTTTTAGTTTTTACATACCTATTTGTTTTTCCATCCAACTCAGTATTAGGACATTATTATCATTACTAAACTAGGTAGGTAGGATTGAAATAAAAAATATATTTATAGTATGTATCATATACTCATATATTTTTGGTTTTAGTCTTAGTTATAGTAAGTACTTGTACTTGTACTTACATTATATTTAACAACAAAACTAGTTATATAGCAGTCTTCATAAAATGATAGCAGTCTAACTTTATGATGTAAGTACTTATGCTGTTAATAGTTTAATTATCACAATCAAAATATTCTTAAATAACTTTGCTATTCTAAATAACAAATTATTTTGGTGGTAGTTACATTAAAATAAAAATTATACTTAATAATTCCGTCACTGGCTCCTTGCTGTTTATAGCCCTTTGTAGTCCAAATATCAAAGGAATAACAGAAGACAGAGTTGGGTATTGTTCTCCTGAAAAAATTGCAGTCACCTTTTCGAAAGGACGTAAAAGCGCCATCACGTCTTCTGTCAATAACCACTCATTGGAATCCAGATTTGGTGGAGGTGATTCTAGTAACGGCAAAGTAGCAGAAAGCGATATTTTAACTTCCAATAGGCGCTCGAGCATATAGAAAGTACTGTTCCAGCGTGTACGAATGTCTTGCTTGAGTTTTAATGTGTCAACTTTCAGTTGCTCTTGCATTTTGAGTAAGGCATAAGAAGATTTCGTGCTATATTTAAAATGCGAAACAATTGCTCTACGTTTGGCTAAAAGTTGTCGTAACTGACTGTTAGTAGCGACAGTAGAATTCTCTTCCAAATCAAATGTTTCTTTCTCTATACATTCTTTGACCGCGATATTAAGTGTATGAGCAACACAAAAATGATTTCGCTTATTCAAACATTCACTTACTGCTTTTTTCATTGCTGCAGCATTATCTGTGACAATAGCTACTACTTTTGAATTTATTTGCCACTGGCCCATTACTTCTTGAATACCAATCGCGATATTTTCAGCCGTGTGGTTTTCTTTAATTTCTGAAGTAAAAATGACAACTGATTTCAATATTATTTTGTCTATGAAATGTGCTGTCACACTTATGCAGCTTTTGTTACTATCAGGTGTCAAAGCTAAATAGCAAACATCCTCCAATTCCTTCTTTAAAGATTCGGACTCAAACTTATACTTTTCATCTATNCATTGCTGCAGCATTATCTGTGACAATAGCTACTACTTTTGAATTTATTTGCCACTGGCCCATTACTTCTTGAATAGCAATCGCGATATTTTCAGCCGTGTGGTTTTCTTTAATTTCTGAAGTAAAAATGACAACTGATTTCAATCTTATTTTGTCTATGAAATGTGCTGTCACACTTATGCAGCTTTTGTTACTATCAGGTGTCAAAGCTAAATAGTAAACATCCTCCAATTCCTTCTTTAAAGATTCGGACCCAAACTTATACTTTTCATCTATCATTAGTACTAATTTTTTTCTAGTTGGAAGTTCATAATCAGCATTCAATGCTTNTACTTTTCATCTATCATTAGTACTAATTTTTTTCTAGTTGGAAGTTCATAATCAGCATTCAATGCTTTTGTATACTTGTATACTGCTGGAAGCCATCGTTCTCCACTATTTGGAAAGGTTGATAATCTTTAACTATCATATTAATTAAGGCATTGTCACCAGATGTTTGCGTAATTTTCTTCGACACAGTCAGGCAGGTTTGAATTTGCCTCAATCGTTTTTGAGGAGGCCGCTCAACCTCCAATATAGATGGCTGCGACGAATGTTTACACTTAACACGTCCACTCACTGGCGATTCAAATACGTTCCAGACAAGAGATTTCCTTTTAGGTCCCGGCATTTAATAAAATATAGTTCCTAACAACAAGAAAAACGAAGTCGTTTTTCTTCGTTTAACGAACAATAACAACTGATAACCGCTAATCTAATGATANCAAGAAAAACGAAGTCGTTTTTCTTCGTTTAACGAACAATAACAACTGATAACCGCTAATCTAATGATAACATAACTTCAAATCTGCACTATGGTGGGAGTATAAATAAAGCGCGCACTCACACAACGAACGGAACGAACGAATCACGNTAAAGCGCGCACTCACACAACGAACGGAACGAACGAATCACGCGCGCTCTTACTCTTTCGCTTGCTCACTTGATTTGTTCATTTACCGCCAGTCCAAACTCGAGTTAGGGAGAATCCTACTCGAGGTTAACTCGAGCTAACACAACTCGAGTTAGTAAGTCGAGTGAACCCATCTCTACTGAATACTTCCCTCTTCCTCCACCAACCATGACTCGTGTCACACCCCTCTCCAGTACTCTCTTTTTCCTCCCGATGAAACACTCATTTCCTCTTCTCCCATGCCCCCCCCCCTTCCCGCGTAAAACTCTTTCAGCAACCTGTTTCTCGCCCCTCTGTCCGCTTCCATTGTTCTCCTGTACCCCGTCACTCCTATCTTAGGTTGCAGTGTTTCACTTTGTGTCCTTATAAAAGTTAACAATCAGTAATGTAACCGAGCTGCGCGCAGAAACTACATGACTATTTTCAGTCCTCGTGTCAAGGCTAAGTGTAGGTCGCAGCACCATACCACCATCCACGGCAGTCACGTACATCCTCAAAGCTTGCATCCTGTCTCGCCGCAAAGCAGAGCTTCCACATGTGTACGTTTCCCCTCCACTCCCTTTCCTATTCATGTTACCGTTCGAAAAATTCCTCCAAGCCTTCTTTGTTTCCGCGTATGGCAGAGGATAGCCAACCTCTCGGCTATAGTCCATACTGTATAAGAAGGCCGTTTTCTGACAGGTCTGCGAAAGTAGCGCCACTGTTTACGTCTGACTACATGTGACTATGTATCCTTCCGCCATCAGCTGGTCCGGCAAGTCGGGGCTGTATTTTTTATCAACACGCTGTCAGCTAATCTACTTGCCATTGTACTGTTATGCTAAACAAATTTTAAGATACTTTAAGACTGACATCTGTCTAAAAAAATAAGTAGGTTATACAAGTAAAAATATAAAATGTTGCAAATAATTAAATATTTGCTAACTCTTTTTTAATTTGTCCGAGATAGTGAATTTGGGTTAACATTTGCGAGACGGTCTGTTGTATCTATTATCACACTTTGGGCGTTATAGCTAATATATTCAAGTTGGAAATATGTGACGTGGAATAATATTAGAATTGCTTAAAAACTATTCACGCGTCTCACTTTCTACAAACAAGGAGATTGGTTTCATGAGAACAATATGGCGTATAATTTACGTAGACGAACGATTACCGGCCGAATATAAATGACTTTTACTCCAAATCATTTTACATGAAATATATGTTACTTTAAAAATTATGCAGAGCTCGTGGAAAAATATAACTATTGGCATTTGTTTGTAACTGCGTTATATATCGCGCTAAAAACAGGTTCATTTCTGGCTGGTAATACCTCGCATAATATCCGAGAGATCGCGCGCACAGCGCGTTACGGCGAAGTTTGAGCCGCTGTTTTTGGATAACAGATAGCGTATTATTTTAAGTTGATTGTTTTTAGATTACGGGCTGGAAATATATTTCAAATTCGTGTCGTTTCGTCAAATTAATAGAAAAATAATTCAACAATATTATGCAATATTTCTATATGCTTTTCGAATTAATATCAAGGACGTGTTGAAAGCGAGGTTGGAGAGGGATGATACGACGTGAAAAAACTTTCTGAAGTTAGCACAACTTCGGAAAACTTTTCCGCGTCGTATCGTTCTATTGTACATTTCATTTTGAACACCTATACATAACTACATTATCACGAAGTTTAGTTTTTAACACTAACAACCATTGTTTTGTGTCCTTGTAAAATAAAATGCATTAATCAATGTAAGAACTCTTTCTTACCCGCGTATTTTCTTCTTTTCTGATGTGCATTGGCAGTGCACTCAGAATAGCCAACGTAATTTTCAGTTTTGTTCGTTCGTGCATCAGCTGATACAGGATTTTGTAAATGGCACTTTGTTTGTTTCGTAAACATTAAGTTGTCACTCACTGACTGTCAGAAAGTGGCCTTCTTATACCGTATGGACCATAGTGAAGAAGGGAAGAGGTGACACAGCGGTTTTTTTTGAGGGTTGACATTCCGGCGGCAAAAAAAAAAAAGGAAGGCGGCCCATCCTTTTTAAGACCGCACACCCTTTTAACCACTAGCTCTACTCCCATTCGTACCACTTCCCTCCTCTTTCATACCCTCTACCTTTTCCCTCACAACACCCGCCCGCTGCTCTGCTCAGCTCCGGCCGACGCGAGTGTAGCCATGCCACACAGACTAACAAAGGCTGACTCACGCGTGGCAAGTGGGTGAATGTCACTTGCGATACGAAGTGTTTAAACATTTTAAAAATACGAGTTTACAAAGGTTTCTATCGCTATAGAAAAAGGCTTAATTAAAAGATTTTCGTTATAAACGAAATTAAGTACCTTTCAAATGATAGGGCAAATGGCGGTGCATTTAAAAACTATCGCAATATCGGACGTGATGCTATAGGCCATACTCGCAATAACGCGGTTCCACTGTATATGCACTAACATACACAAAAATGTCTCCTTTAGTGAGAAAAAAGAGGAAACTATTACACTACAATTAAAACTTTAAAATTTATAGAAGAGAGACTACTACTGAATTAAAACCGTATTATCACTATTTTGTATCAATTATTACATTATAATATAAAATGGTAAAGATTATATGGTTAACTTTATTATTGTTTGTGAATCAATGCTCTAGAACCATATTACAGTCACTGCAGGTGCAATGTCAAAATACAATTGCAGTTTACTGTTCGACTAGAATCAGTTGTAGATTTTTTAAGTTCTTGCAGGAAACTGCTTACAAGCTTCCCATACAGTGACAAATACGGAATGAAATATATCACAGTTCAGATCACTATACAATTTAGATTTCACTGCGCTGGGTCAGCAAAATTTATGAGCTGTCACCTAATGGAGGCACAAACATGTCCACTGTAAAGTTCTCAATGTGTAGAAAGGCATCACTGCCGCAGTGATGCAGGCTCCTAAGACAATGTTCTATTCTGTACTTGAACGCTCAACAAATATTAACAGTTGAGCATTTTTCAGGCCTCTTGATACAGCCCACGCTGAAAATTACTATGACCCGCAGTCTGCCTGTTTAGTATGACTTGGAACCTGAAATGGGAAAAGTATTAAAATTTTTTTTAACAATAATGCACTGAGAAAATGCCAAAGCAACTAAACATTTGTGTACAAATCCAAAGCAAAATAGTATTTGTTAATTAAGTATTGGTCATATTTAAACACACACATTCAATAAAGTTTTCAAAATAATAACGTGATTAATTTCAGTTACAAAATATAGGCCTAGATAGAGAAATTGAGTTGCACCATTAACAAAGCAACAAATTATGGAAACATTAACTTTGTGCATACACTCCCATAGTCCATTCATTGTTACTTTCTATTGTCATGCAAGAAAAGTTTAACAAAGTCTAATTTTCTGATGTTTTGAAAGAACAAATTTGATAATGGTACCTGATGACTATGCAAGCACTACTAATATGAGAGAAAATCATCTAGCTCAGGAGTCTACAGATCTCATTATTTTACATAACAAACTACTATTTATACACACATTGCAAAAAAAAAAAACGAGTTTGAAAACTCAACTCTAAATTGTTTTATCTGCTATATGACATAACTTCTACAGGAATAACAGAATCACCTACATTTTTCCAATTCAGAAGCTTCAGATCGGTATTATCTGCAACTAATGCACTGCAACAAGCATCACGGTAATTTTCACTTTTCAATTAAATTCTCTTCTAAGAAAGTAGATATACCCTACTACATCTTAAAGAATTTGCTGTTGCATAATAGTAGTGATCATGTTCAACCCTTTTAACAATAACTGGACCACTGTATTCCAAGCTTGAAAGGAATCTTAAAAAATTTAATTTTTGCACTGCTTGCATTCAGGATTTGCACCCAGTGTGAGTGCTGGAACAGTGCATACAAAGTGTTGTCTTAAAACGGTAACCAGAATTTGTAATAAATTCTGTTTGGTTCAGTTATGAACAGCATAATTAATGATGGTTACAAATCAGTATTAATGTTAAACATTTTGTTTTAACACTGTTACAACAAAAGCTCTCTCCCCTGGTGATATTACCTATAGGTCATAATTATTACAAAATATCCATAGTCCATGGGGCTACATACATTACAGTAAAAATTACCTGGGACTGGGTTGAACCGCTTGATAATGTACGGCTTCTACCGTCCATATTCTATGCAAAGCTAGATCCTCAAAGTACATATTTGACAAAACTGCCTCTGTTAGGTACTTACCTGGAAATTGATGACTGGGCTGACAATGATCCGTCTCTCACCCTACATACACGACAACTGCTGTCTCCCTCCCTCTCTCTCTCTCTCTCTCTCTCTCTCTATCTATCTCTCTCTAGAGTATGTAGTAATTATTGTCATTCTGTCTGTCTCAGTTGCTATTCAGACTTCGACAAATGAACAGTTTGTTGTTTCGTTACTGTGAGACGACTTCTTATTCTCAAACGCCGTCATACGCGACGAGCATGGAACTTGCAATCACTAGGATGTCAGGTGAAAGGATGCTGGAAGGAATATGAGAAGACCGAAGTGGAATGGTAGAGCATGAGACATGTCTCCGTCAGGGTGCCAGGTAAAAAGTTGTTAGAAGGAATATGGGAAAATCAAGGTGGAATGACTTGTTCTAACCAGGATGGTCTGGTCTTGTCTCGTATTATCTTAAGTCTCGTAGAGTATCTGTCACTTGCGCAATATGTGCTGGTTGGTTGGTAAGTAATTATAACTTGTTTACTTTAGATTTTTTATATTTTTTTATATCTGTTTGCAATGGTATGTGGTAGTGTCGACCTTATCGTTCTCCATACTTCACGACTCTGTCATAGTATATTACTTTAGTCTAAAGTTACATATGTTGTTCGTTGCTTGGTTGAATTTGTGTGTCTCTGTAGCATAGCTCGAACGTAGGATGTATGTGAGAAAGATAGTTTTACTATTTATTTTGCTGTACTAACCAAGGCTACCACGCTATCCAGACGCACAGTGTTGTCTAGCATCGCGTGATGTGTTGTACAGTGCTCGTCACTTGTGCAATACATGATGGTAGGTGATAATAAATACTTTTATTTTATTTTTATGCCTGCTAGTATCAGATTTTCGAGAGTGTATTTTTTTCGGTCTAATGTAATGTATGCATGTGCAATATGCAGCGGTCGGTGAAAGTTTATAACTATTTACCTTTACATTTTTTTAAATATCTAATCATCAATATATATCAGTGACATAGACTCTTGCATGACCACTGGTTTACATACACTGTGTTTAGTAGCAAGCAAAAGGACACAACATTGACAAGTCGTTTAATGAAACGTTACATTAACTTCGGTGACAGATAGTATACATTTTTTCATTCTATGTCTGGTTGTTAATGACTACCCATGTTAGCGATGACTTGAGCTGCCGACCCTTGTGTAGGACTGACGATGATCGTTTATATTATCATATAAGTATTTTTTTTAACAGTTATCACGACTTTGTGTTACATGTATGTATCACATTTGTAAGTATTTTATTACTTTTTACATTTCTTAGTTTGTTGTAAGTTATCCACCTTGAATTTTATTTACGTATATGCTTTCATATATATTTTAGTATTTCGACTGAGTCATTGAAGTCTTTACAAAATAAGCAGCTAGACTTTCCCATCACTCTTCACAGAAGGTTCACGATACACGCCTGCGTGTATGTTCTTCCATGATGAGTAGGGAACTGAGTTCGAGCCTTGGAACTATACGAAACTATTAATTCTCTTTCAGACTTTGAATAAATCTGATAATTTTCTTTTCCCTAGTGATAGCTGTGAACATAATATTAGCATGGTTATGATAAATTAATAACACTAAAATAATAATTTATATACTTTAACCTTTTTTACAGATGTGAGACACGAGTCATGCAGTCTAATTAAACACTATTATTCCAGTGTGGAGGTTGTGTACGTGAGTGCATGTGTACATGTTACTTGTAGTTTGTGTATGACTTGCCTAGTGACCGCGGATATGTGTCTCATGTATGTATCATATTTGTATATATCTTACTTTTTGCATATCTCAGTTTGTTTTAAGTTATCCAACCTGCATTTTATTTACATATATATGTTTTTTCATATTTATTTGGTTCGGAAATTATAGCTAGCTATGCTTAGGACATATATATAGTCTTTTCGTTGCCGGTAGTGAGAGCCTCTGTACGTATTGCTGAAGCGACCCATCGATAGTGAACTGAGTTCGAGACTTGACAATATGCAAAACTAGTAATTATATTTCAGACTTTTGACAAAATCTGGGTTTTTTCTCAGTGGTGGAGGTGAACTTAATATTAGAGAGGGTTAAAATAAATGGATAACACAGAAATAATTTACATACTTTTACCTTTATTTACAGAGTTGACATAATATGAATACATAATCAAATTTGATACATGCTCGCCATATTCTTCTTCATTCGAGCGAAACATTTATGCTTTGTTGTTTTGGAAGAAGAACAATATCTGTTGTGAGCATTCAAGCTGCCCTTATTCGAATATACTACACTACAGTTATCACATGGGTAGGTCTTGTAGACGGTAGCAAATTTACAGTTGCTATCTTCATGTCGTTTGCCCAGTTGCTCTTGCTGAATGTCTTGCTGCAATACTTGCACTTGCTTCCCGATGAACAACAAACATGACCTTAGCATTTATTGTTATGTCTATACAGGTTATCACTTCGGGTAAACACGGCATCACAGTTATCACAGTGGAACGCTTTGTATGCTGGGCTGAACATGCAATGACAACTTTCATATCAGTGTGAAATATAACTTGTGCTAAAAGTATTTCCACNTTGTATGCTGGGCTGAACATGCAATGACAACTTTCATATCAGTGTGAAATATAACTTGTGCTAAAAGTATTTCCACAGTAGTTACATTGATATCGTACTACTTGCATCGACTATATGATACATGCTTATATATATACTTATAAATATTTTACNAGTAGTTACATTGATATCGTACTACTTGCATCGACTATATGATACATGCTTATATATATACTTATAAATATTTTACTCTTCATTTTTTTATATCAGTTTGAATCAGTGTATATTTGTGTTGACCTTATTGTTCACATACTTTACAACTGAAATTTCTTTGCCTAGCATACTGGACTGTGTACGTTGCTCGTGTTATATGTCACAATATATATATATATATCCTTTATCATTTTGTAACATAGCGTTCTAGGCTGCCAGCTTCGTCCGAAACTCTTTCGAGAGCCTCGCGTAACATGTTAGGCATCTTTATCATTGTGTGGCAGCATCATTTATGATAGACCTCCATCTTCGTCAGTGCTGAGACACTTTCGAGAGCTCCGCATAATATGTTAGGCCCCTTTATCGTTGTGTATGGTAACATTCTTTATGATAGGCTACCAGCTTCGTCCGAGACTCTTTCGAGAGTCTCGCATAACATGTTAGGTCCGTTTATCATTGTGTGTGAGCCTCGCGTAATGTGTTAGGCCCCTCTATCTTTGTGCGCATTAGTGTTATATATGATAAACTGTCGATGACGAGACACTTTCAAAAGAGCCTCGCGTAACATGTTGGGCCCATTCATTGTGTATGGTTGGGAAGACTCTGGGATAACCCATGTATATATGCACACCTTTATGTTTATATATGTGTGTGTGTCCATCAGCGCACTTTATTTTAAGCTGCACACTTCGTCGCATTTTTCGGCATCAACCTTTATATTAGGTTGCACATGTAATTGAAGTGTTCGGCACCACCATTCATGTTATGCTGTGCGCATCGTTGAAGTCTACTGCAGCATCATTTGTGTTCTGCCACGAGCTTCGTCGCAGTGTTCGGCATCATCCTTTATGTTATGCCACCTGTCACGGCGAAGTCCTTTATGTTATGTCATGTGTCATGGCGACGTCCTTTATGTTATGCCGATCACTTCATCGCAGTGTTCGAGATACTTTCGAGAGCCTCGCGTAACAAGTTAGGTTCCTTTATCGTTGTGCATGGTATGATTCTTTATGATAGGCTGCTGATGATGAGACACTTTCGAATGCCTTGAGTAACATGTTAGGCTCCTTTATAGTTGTGTATGGTTGCACCCTTTAGGATTGGCGACCAGCTTCGACAGTGTTGAGACACTTTTGAGAGTCTCACATAACATGTTAGGCTCCTTTATTTTTGTGTATGTTTGGGAAAACTCTGAGATAACCCTCATGCATATGTTCGGAAGACTCTGAGATAACTCTCCTAGCTTGGAATGCAAGAGCGTGAAGTATATCTCGTAGGGAGGACTTAAATGTTAATTGATTTTTGGGAAGACTCTGAGATAACCCTCCCAGCTTGGCATGCAAGAGCATAAAGTATTTCATCTCGTAGGAAGGACTTAAATGATAATCGAATTTGGGAAGACTCTGAGATAACCCTCCTGGCTTAGCATGCAAGAGCATGAAGTTTATCTCGTAGGAAGGACTTATATGTTAATTGATTTTGGGAAGACTCTGAGATAACCTCCTGGCTAAGCATGTGAGCGTATGAGGTGGTTTTGCTGTAGACAACACAGCATTAAACCGATTCTTCACTATTCACTTCATAATAACATTCATAATAATAGGTATAGTAATAATACATTTAATTTTCCTTCATAAAAAAGGATCAAATAACCTATTAGGAACTAAAAGAAACAAAATTCCTTTTCACCCATACTTCTCATTAAAGGATACTGTTGGATTTATCATAATAATTATATTATTAACACACTTAACATTAATATAACCATACCTATTAGGAGATCCAGATAACTTTACACCAGCAAACCCATTAGGAACTCCAACACATATTCAACCAGAATGATATTTCCTATTTGCATATGCAATCTTACGTTCAATTCCTAGAAAATTNCAACACATATTCAACCAGAATGATATTTCCTATTTGCATATGCAATCTTACGTTCAATTCCTAGAAAATTAGGAGGGGTAATTGCACCAATATTATCAATTTTAATAATTATACCAATCTATAAAGTCTGTATATCATCTCTTAGAAATCACTTAAATGTTAATTTGCTTTTGGTANTTTAATAATTATACCAATCTATAAAGTCTGTATATCATCTCTTAGAAATCACTTAAATGTTAATTTGCTTTTGGTATGACTCTGAGATAACCCTCCCTGCTAAGAATGCAAAAGCATGATGTATATCTCATAGGAAGGACAATGCAAGAGCGTGAAATTTAACATGTCATCTATTTGTTGCGTAACTGCNTCATGATGTATATCTCATAGGAAGGACAATGCAAGAGCGTGAAATTTAACATGTCATCTATTTGTTGCGTAACTGCGGAACACCGTCGAAATGGAATGCGCGAGCGTGAAGTTTAACATGTCATCTATCCGTTGCATCCCCATGGCACCCCATCGAAATGGAATGCGAGAGCNTGCGCGAGCGTGAAGTTTAACATGTCATCTATCCGTTGCATCCCCATGGCACCCCATCGAAATGGAATGCGAGAGCATGAAGTTTAACATGTCATCTATCAGTTGCGTTACTGCGGCACCCCATCGAAATGGAATGCGAGAGTGTGAAGTTTAACAGTAGGATGGACTTAAACTATAATCGAATTTGGNGCGGCACCCCATCGAAATGGAATGCGAGAGTGTGAAGTTTAACAGTAGGATGGACTTAAACTATAATCGAATTTGGGAAGACTCTGAAATAACCCTCCCAGCTTGGCATGCAAGCACTTGATGTATATCTAGTAGGAAGGACTTAAATGATAATCGAATTTGGGAATAGTCTTGGATAGTCCTCCCGGCTTGACATGCAAGCACGTGACGTATATCATATTGTAGAAGGACTTAAATGATAATTGATTTTGGGAAGACTCTGAGATAACCCTCCCAGCTTGGCATGCAAGCAGGTGATCATCTTGTAGGAAGGACTTAAATTTTAATTGATTTTGGGAATACTCTGAGATAACCCTCCCTGCTTGGCATGCAAGAGCGTGATGTAATAATAATACTTAAAAAATATTTTCGTAAAATCCCTCAATTCCTCACTGCCCAAAAAGGAGTCACTGAGCCACATTGTGGGGTAATCGACACATTTTTGGAAAATTTTGAATTTTTGGGAAATTTTTAAGGAAATTTGGGACAATTTTTAGGGAAAAGGGGAACTTTTGGCGTTTTCTTTAGGGAGAAAAGGGATATTTCGAGGGGAAAACGGTAAAAAGCGTCATATAAGTGGAATGCAAATGAATGGTGTTTACATTTTTCTTGGTAATGTTCGGTGTCCCTGTGTCCCTCCCACGAAGCTGCGTTTGAAACAACTATTTCTAACTACTGATAAGGGATATAAAACGCTGAGAGGTAAGTTAATATACAGCTGGTATCGCACTTGTTTTCACTTGTATGCAAGTTACGCAAGGTCAAACAGCTGGGCGAAGATTGAGAGTTCAATGACACACACACACACACNTTTCACTTGTATGCAAGTTACGCAAGGTCAAACAGCTGGGCGAAGATTGAGAGTTCAATGACACACACACACACACACTTGTAATACTCATAACACCCTAACCATGTTTGTGTATAGTCGTTTTCTAAGTACAGTTCTGATGATAAACCCCCAACTGGAACAAGGGTATAAGCTTTATTTATTCATTGGGGATTACTTCCATAAGNTACAGTTCTGATGATAAACCCCCAACTGGAACAAGGGTATAAGCTTTATTTATTCATTGGGGATTACTTCCATAAGTTATCTTCTCATTCCTTCTCTTCTCAGTATTTTTTTGGTTGTATGCACGACAAGTTTAATAATTGTATGTTATTCTATAGTGTATTGTTGAAACATTGATGTTTACGGTATAATTTTATTGCTCCGTTATTTGTAAATAAGTTTTCCTGTTGGATTTGATTATTTATTATTACGTTTTCTACGGCATCTGGTTGAAGTTAAACACACATATTTTAGTTGAATGTTGAAATAGCATATTTAATGGAATGTTAGAGCTGCGTTGGACAATTGAGTTATTTCTCCTGTAACAACTCAATTCCTTTAGAAGTCGCCAGGTCCTTCTGATTTACTGCTTCAGTGTGTCGTATTATTTAGGACAGTTAGCCATAACATAATTTTACATTGCTTAAACATCCTCTAAATGATCGCAGCAAAATGATGGTTAGTGAGATGGAGACCTAGACGAACTTTCTTCAAGAAAACTTCAAGATTTTAAAGTAATAAAGTGAACACGTAATGAATTTAAACTCAGTACAGCGGTAATAAGAAATTCTAGTGAACAACGAACACTTTAAAATTACGTAAACATTAGCATACCATAGACTGTTTACGCTAAACATGTCCTCATATAAGTGAAAATTGGTTTTACACTTGAAACCCTAAGAATATGTTTAAACATTTTATAAATGTTCGGCAGTGATTAAGAGTTGTTACCAGTTTCTGATCCTGAATATGTTCCCGAGNATGTTCAAACATTTTATAAATGTTCGGCAGTGATTAAGAGTTGTTACCAGTTTCTGATCCTGAATATGTTCCCGAGTTTTGTCCCGGAAGATTGAAGCAGAAAGCAACTAGATACGACGCCCACCAAAGGATGCGAACCAGACAACATGGCCNTTTTGTCCCGGAAGATTGAAGCAGAAAGCAACTAGATACGACGCCCACCAAAGGATGCGAACCAGACAACATGGCCACCACAAACTGTATTTTTGCATTTCACTTTGCTCCGGTTTCTTTGGAACACGACGAGGCATGCTGGAAAGCGCTACTACCAACCTATTCTGGCTTCAAAATAAGCGTTTCGTTACCATTGTAAATGTATTTCAGTGTTCATATTCTTTGCTTCACATGGTCTCGTTAAAAAAGAAGGCGTATTAATAATCAATTAATGTATGTATTTATATTTTCTTATTTTCAATTATTTAAGTTGAACTGTTAAAGTGTATAATGTGTTATTGTTGTTCCTAGAGTAAAAGTTTGTTGTATGAAGATTGGTAAAACTGTTATTTTCAAACTAATTTTAAATGTCCTACAATAAGCACTGTACTTCTAGCAAAACAAAAAAGCCAAACCTTTAAAACCTGTTTAAGCAATTGTAAGTTGTCTAAATTTTNAACCTGTTTAAGCAATTGTAAGTTGTCTAAATTTTTACTTAAGTTGCATTTTGACATCTTAGGTGGGGCAGGGGGCTAAATCTGTAACGATTTCAACATTTAAAGTTTTGCTTATTTTTTAGTTTCTTTTGAACTGTATGTTTATTTATTTGTGGGAACATAATTGTTTATCTAATTTTAAAGCCCCTACCCTTAGGTATAGCTAGTTTTGTATAATCAGGATATCACCTCAAAAATTTTAATTTACATTAATTTGGTTATTTTATTTTGTTTTGACAGTTATATTTATTTTATTNGGATATCACCTCAAAAATTTTAATTTACATTAATTTGGTTATTTTATTTTGTTTTGACAGTTATATTTATTTTATTTGTTACGTGAAAACAGAGCTGAGATATATTTGGCACTGTTAATTTTATTTGTATTATTGTTTTTCTTTTTGCATTTCTACTTGGCTTTATCCAACAGTTTTGGCCACGGAGAAAGGTATTAATTATAGGTTTGATTATACTATGACGCAGAAGGAAGTGACGTCGTTTAGGAATTTCCCGTGTAATTAGCGTCACATTTGAAACCCCTGTGAGTAATTACTCTCTCCTCAGACTCCATGATGAGTGTATCAGCATACGACATTGTCTGCAAGATTTGAATATAATNTGAGTAATTACTCTCTCCTCAGACTCCATGATGAGTGTATCAGCATACGACATTGTCTGCAAGATTTGAATATAATTATAGGTATTACCATCCTTCGCAAGAATATGCATTATGTTAGAGAGGCTTCAACCACGTTGTAAATATGCGAGTCCTGAAAGAAGAGGCCCGAGCCGCACTGTAATTGGTTATGGAGTGCTTCGGCTTCTATCTCTACTTATATGATAAGTAAGACCTACAGAGGCTGAGTAATTTGTACATTATTTCATTCTTATTACAATTCTTACATTTTGAAATCTACAGATTTTTCATCAATTTAATTTGTTTCGGAATATCTGAATTACATTTGAACTTGATGAGAGTAAATTTGGAGTAAATTTGGAAGATGTTAAATTTAATCTGAAATGTTATGAGTGTGTTATAAGTTTTTACGAACAGTACCAGAAGTCAGTAATGAGAATTTTATGTTCAAAACTGAGTTATTGCTACCAACATTTTAATGATATTATTAGTGAGAGATCTAACGAGTTAGTTCATGGTTAACTCATGTAAATGATCTTTTCGTTAGTCATTGCTTAAAGAGGTTATTTAGTATGTTACTGCATTTCAAACTGCACAATTTNGTGTAAATGATCTTTTCGTTAGTCATTGCTTAAAGAGGTTATTTAGTATGTTACTGCATTTCAAACTGCACAATTTATTTTGCCGGCTATTTTTCATAGTTTTATATCGATTTGAAACAACACACTGAACTAATGATTTTTTTTTATTATGAATATATTTTTCAAGTAAATTGTTTAATTAATAAAAAATCTTTTTCTTCACACTTACTTACCGTGTTATGCTTCGCGTAGTCGTTGAAGTATTTAGAATTTATTTATTCAGTGATTTGCATGTTTTATCTCATTATTATTTTCCAAATACATTTTATGAAATTGTGTCTTGTGTTCTGCTATAATAAGAAAATGGTAAATGTGTTTTACAGTTTTCTACTGTGAAGGATATTCTTTTAATACGTCTCTATTGCCCCAGTGTTGATGTACCTGTATTTTAAATTAAATATTCTGGCATTTCTAAACCTCAAATTGCGAATTGAAGACAATTTTATCACACCACACAAATTAAAAGGGTTGCCGACTTGCATGGCGTCATTGTGCTCTTTGATAGATGCCATGCTCATAGAGAAAGAAAGCTGCGTGTTAGGCATTTTATGCAATCATCACTCCTATGCTCGTCAAATTTCACACATATGTTTTACTATAAGATTTTATTTTATTACAACAAAACACACATCTTTTTTTAAATATTTAATTTGGCACAACATCGCCCAAGGGATAAGTCTAACCCGACTCTCTCTCTCTCTCTCTCTCTCTCTCTCTCTCTCTCTCTCTCTCTATATATATATATATATATATATATATATATATATATATATATATTTGTGTGTTTGCACGCGCGTGTGGCAATGAGAGCACCAGATAGGTGCTCCCTGTGAATCACATATCTGCAGTGTTAAATGGTGATTTCAGGCTAATCCTATCAACATATGCAAATATATATCGGAAAGGGAGCACCAGATCTATGCTATCTGCGAATCGCCTTGTTACTGTGATTAATTGTACCCTCAGGCCAAGTGCATCAACGGATGTGTTTATATATTCCGAAGAGAACACAGATCTAGAACTCCCTTGGATTTGATATATATTTGGTTAAATAAATGGTGTTATATATTTTCATGTGTAAAGTCATTGAACTACCAAAAAACATCTGTTAAATTACTTATGTTTATTAGTACAAAACAGTCTAGCAATATTTTCGTTGAATAAAGCCTAGTTCAAAGGTTTCAGTTCTTTGCAATTTATTCAACAATAACAAAAAAAAAAATACACTTATGTTATGGACAAGTTGCTGTAACCCAATGATCTGGAAACTGATCGAAACTCAAGTACTTCCCAAAATGAATGGAGACATTGGTACCAAACTTTTTAGAACTTTGTTGCACTGATAGAATGCCCAGTCACCGAGAAGAACCAACTACATCTTCTCGTAAATTGCGTAAGCCCTTCTATTTTCTCTTACATATCGGATTGCGAAACATGCATGGAATCAATCACATTTCATAATATCTTATTCATTAAGCCGAAAAATGTTATTTATGCATATCATAAACTCGCTTAAAGTATACAAAGGACATATGAGTCTATATATCAGTTTTTTCAATCGCTGCCTGTCTTGAGTACAGAATGCGGCTTAAATCTGTTATAGCTGACCAAAATCATGAAGAGTATATTAGAGACGCTTTTATTACTGTTCTCAGATCGTCTTACATTCATCAACGATTGCTCGAGAAATCTTCACTGAATATTTCTGAGGCTTTCGAACAAGATAGGTGTTTAGAGATTGTACATATTCAGTATAATTTATACATTCAAAAAAGTACTTTAAATTTATCAGTAAATACAGAATAGACGTTGAATGTACCTTCTACTGACAAACACAGTTTACCTGCATTCAAAGCATCTTCTGGTGACGAGTCAGAATCATCAGGAATGCAGCTCGCTGCTACCACTAGCAGATGTTACTTCTGTGGTAACAAGCAGCATGCGCTAAAACGCTGCCCTGCCAAGTATGTAGACTGTTTGACTTGTGGCAAACATGGTCCCTTCAATAAGGTTTGTAGATCTAAGAAATCGTCGCGGAAGAGTGCCGTTTTTGATAGTAATGCGGCCAGTCTCTGCGTCTCGTATACTTCTTCACTGGCTAAAGCGACAATAAAAATCCACATTAATGGTATTGAAGCCAATGCACTAATCGATTCTGGGAGCTCAGGCAGTTTTATNAAGCGACAATAAAAATCCACATTAATGGTATTGAAGCCAATGCACTAATCGATTCTGGGAGCTCAGGCAGTTTTATTAGCCACCAAATCGTGAGACTTCGGCATCGGAAATGTCTTCCCTCTAAAATGAATGTAGCGATGGCTTCGATGTAATTTCATTCAAAAGATAATGTCTGCTTCGTAAATCTGAGCACCACAGATCATTCGTATCCCAACTCTTACCTGCATGTTATGGGTGACCTGTGCGCAGACGTGGTATTGGGTCATGACATTCTAAGTCAGCACAAGTCTGTTGAGCTACAGTTAGATGGACACAAGAAATCTCTGAAAATATGTAGCTTCAANGCATTCTAAGTCAGCACAAGTCTGTTGAGCTACAGTTAGATGGACACAAGAAATCTCTGAAAATATGTAGCTTCAAACAGGCCAGTGTTGAGCCGGTTCGGTTATTCTCCAATATCTCGCCGGATTGCAAGCCTATCGCAGTGAAGTCTAGGCATTACTCTCTTGAAGATAAACAGTTTATATAGTCAGAAATTCAAAAATTATTAGCAGAAGGTATAATAGAGGAGAGCTGTTCACCGCAGAGAGCACAAATAGTGATCGTGTAAAGTAAACATGGAAAGAAACAAATGTGTGTTGACTACTCTCAAACAATAAACCCATTCACAATGCTAAATGCGTACCATTTTCNCATGGAAAGAAACAAATGTGTGTTGACTACTCTCAAACAATAAACCCATTCACAATGCTAAATGCGTACCATTTTCTTCACATTGAGGAAATCGTAAATAATGTTGCCAAATACCAAGTCTTTAGTGCCATTGACTTACCATCAGGTCCCTATCGTTGAAGACAAGCAATATACAGANTGTTGCCAAATACCAAGTCTTTAGTGCCATTGACTTACCATCAGGTCCCTATCGTTGAAGACAAGCAATATACAGAGTTCAAGGCACGTGGTCACCTAAATCACATTTCGAAGAATTCCCTTAGGCGTAACTAACAGATTTCCCATGTTTCAAAAAACGATAGACTCCGTCATACACAAAGAGAAATTGAAGAAATCTGTTGATTATCTGGACGACATGATGGTTAGAGGGGACGATGAAGAAGATCACAAAATATATCTGGATAGCTTCATGGAAGCAGCGCGAAAGTACAATATTTCGTTAAATGCAGATAAATCCAAATTTGGGAAACTTCTATAAATCTCTTTGGCGACATTGTTTCGCATAAATTAATAAAACCTGGCCTAGACAGACTGCAACCTCTCATATCTCTTCCAGTTCCCAAGGATAATTCATCCCTTCGCCGAGCGATGGGGATGTTTGCTGATTAATCATGCATGACACCGAAATCCCCAAAAAAATTCAACTATTCAATAACGGACAAAAGTTACCTTTACCTACAAAATCTATTCAAGCCTTTCGCGAACTAAATGAAGATGTCGCCACTTCTGCAAAGCACCTATCGACAAAAATTTACCCTTTACCATAAAAACGGATGCTTCCGATCGGACAATTGGAGCATCACAGTCAAACAGACTAGTAGTCTCCTTTTCAAAAACACTTTCAAAGACAGGACAGAGAATTCCACTATCGAAAAAGAATCATAGGCCATAGCGGAAGCCCTTAAAAGGTGATGACACTACCTGATTGGAAGGACGTTAAAACTTGTAACAGTTTAGAAGTCAGTTACCTTCATATTTGACAATAAAGCAACATGTAAGATAAAAAACGAGAAGATACAAAGATGGCATCTGGAGGTTTCATGTTATAAATACAATATAGTTTACAGGTCTGGAGTTGAGAACACCGTAGCTGAGACATTGTCCTTAATTTGTTTATTGTCTGGCACAGTTAACCTAATGGACATTCTCAGTGACCTCTGCCATTCGGGCACACNTTGTCCTTAATTTGTTTATTGTCTGGCACAGTTAACCTAATGGACATTCTCAGTGACCTCTGCCATTCGGGCACACCAAGGTTGTATCATTGGATAATGTCAAAAATATCCTCTTTTTCTCTAGATGACATACGAAAAATGACAGCTAACTGCCAAACTTGCGTAGAACTGTAGCCTCAATTTNTTGTCCTTAATTTGTTTATTGTCTGGCACAGTTAACCTAATGGACATTCTCAGTGACCTCTGCCATTCGGGCACACTAAGGTTGTATCATTGGATAATGTCAAAAATCTCCTCTTTTTCTCTAGATGACATACGAAAAATGACAGCTAACTGCCAAACTTGCGTAGAACTGTAGCCTCAATTTNCTCCTCTTTTTCTCTAGATGACATACGAAAAATGACAGCTAACTGCCAAACTTGCGTAGAACTGTAGCCTCAATTTTGTAAGTACGAAGGCCATTTAATTAAAGCCACAAGTCTGACGCCGACCACGGCTTCCCCCAGAGCGCTTGTCGACCCGCGCACACCACCTAACGGAGCAGGTAAGAACTATCACCACAAGGTATCGGACATACACCACACGAACGAAGGCCACACGTCTAACTTATGTTACCCAAGTCAGTGTAACGACTTTCACTGCCACAAGGAATAACTTTGTTTAAACCTCATCAACGAATTTACCCAACCCTTCATAATTACTACCGTAATTATTGGCAAATAAGGGCAATGGATGTGACAAAATCCCTGCACGAGTAAGAGAATACCGAGGGTGCAAAGTGCCGACCACATGATCGCCGAGAACTAAGAAATCAAGTAACTTTATGAAAACCTAACTAGTGCATTGTGTAATGATTATTAAAGGAGCACAGCAATAAGTAGTAACACCTTTAACCAGTGCCATGCATAATTAATTAGAGACACGTGTTTTGACTCCGGCAGTTTAACACTTGAACTTTAACTGAACCACGCCAAAATTATCATGGCAAACTAACGTAATTTTAATATTAAGTAAAATTAAAATTTTTAATTAATACACTAACATTTTCTCCTTAAAAGTGTATGTGTGTTTATTCTCGTTCAGGTAGTAACGAAGACTCATTTTGAAAATATTGAAAATGCTACAAAAATTATTGCCAGATAACTTTTATCGCTTTTTTTATATGTCAGTGTAAACCACAATTCACATCTTGCAAGGTGAAATGTATTTTTCAAGGGTTATATGTTTCATTCACTCATGTATTTTTTGTCAAGGGATATTCTGATTTGGGGGGTGGCTGTCAACTACCTTTACTTCTGCCATGCTACACCCTCTTTAGTCTGAGAGTAGTAGGCATCAAGGCAGGCGGCGTCGTGCAGCTCAGGGGTGAAGCAACTTTGTACTTCAATCACGTTCACTGCAATAGACTTGTAATCGTAACGGCACATTTTATTTAACTTCTTCGTGCGCCCCTGAGTATGCATCCATTCCAGAGCAGACTCACGGCCTCTCTGGCATAATGTATAAATTAAAAGTTTTGTTGTGTCCGCTGACACCTTTGTGATAAGAGCTTCGGCCAGTGTGGGGCTTCATGCCTCACGCTCGCTTGAATTCTGTACCACCTAATCTGTTTTTCTCAAATACAACTAGTATGTTCTTGAAACCAATGTGTATGTGTACCTTATTTCCGCTTCACAAGAATCTTAAGGGCGACGACCCCTTGCAACCGTCAACTACTTACCACGTTTCTCTACAACACGTAAGTATGAGTGTATTTTTTGTGAAATTTGAAGTGTTTATGTCAGTGCATTGGAAAGGTGTGCATCTGGAGTGTGTATATTATGTCGCATATTCAGCCACCGACGTCATTCATCAAGTGCGACCTCGTTAAGACATGGGGCGCAGAGTCTATTAGTCCAGGCTTTTCGAATACGGCCCAACTCAAGAGTCTCGTGCTAACCATAGTGGATTCCCTTAACTGGTAATCTCGCGCCCTCTGTACATTAATCTCATCGCCGGGACCCTGTGACCAACTCCGAAATGTGTCAATTGACACCCTTCCGCATGGTTAGATTATTTAGCCATGTGGGTGACCATTCGTGGAACCGCAACTTTTGCTGATGGCATGAGCGGAGCACAAAAACGCCCACCATTTTAGTGCTGCATTCCAGGGGACAAAGGGAACCTTCTACCCTCACCACACTGCCACCACACTGCCGTACCACCTGCTGTAGGGGGCGGAGAGCACACACCTCATCACTACACCTGCCGCGACAACAACCGCCGAAACAGCTTTGTCCATGCACATGGGACACTCATGCGATCAGAAGGGCCATAGACCACACGAAGATTTCCGCGAATCACCAGCCGCACACCCACATCGCGCAGCCATACATGCGCGCATGTGAACGGTTTCGGGATGGAGTATTGGGACCAGAACGAGATCTGGCATCTTGCATGCATTTTCTGAGGGACTACCTCGTTAACACCCTCAGCATTGCAGAACATATCATTGTGTGCGCCGGACATTTCGTGTGTACNATCAGAAGGGCCATAGACCACACGAAGATTTCCGCGAATCACCAGCCGCACACCCACATCGCGCAGCCATACATGCACGCATGTGACCGGTTTCGGGATGGAGTATTGGGACCAGAACGAGATCTGGCATCTTGCATGCATTGTCTGAGGGACTACCTCGTTAACACCCTCAGCATTGCAGAACACATCATTGTGTGCGCCGGACATTTCGTGTGTACNGTCTGAGGGACTACCTCGTTAACACCCTCAGCATTGCAGAACACATCATTGTGTGCGCCGGACATTTCGTGTGTACTCAGTGCAGCATCACCCAAGGACACGCATGTGTCGACATCAATGGACTAAGCCACCGCTAAGAACTGCACTGCCGCGGACATGTACGACTTTCCGAACTTTGGACAACCCACTAAGGACATTGCAACCAGTCACAACTGCAACAGTAAGTGCCACTTTGCCTGCATGACCGTCATTGAATGGTCTAAATATCAAAAAGTGCCTTTTCAGTGCTAGTACTGCTTACCAGAACAACTTACTCATTGTGAGTCAGCCGCACATTATCAACCACAGGTCTAAACGTGACGTAATGTTATGGCCCCCGACGCTCAAGGACATTCGGTGCCCTTACCGCAGTCAATGCCTAGAGTACTGCAACTTATGTCACCACAGCCTGCAGAGGCGTCCTCACTGTTCATGCCACAAACCATTGAGACTTCGCACGCGACTCAAGTAGTTACTCCAGCGAGATTTCAAATACTCCCGAATTTCTCTGGAGATGGCTCTGAGGACTCCCGAGCGTTTTTGGAAGAATTTAAGCAGCGATTGTAACAAAATGCTGTCCTGCCAGAGGAGTGGCTGTTTGTAGTAGGGGCTCAACTCACAGGCGACGCACGCATATGTTGGAGGTCTGTTACCGAGCACCAAATGACGTGGGAACAGTTCGTCACAAAATTCTCCACCAGGTACACTAGCACACTTGCAACCTTACAAACGCAGCTGAACATCTTCACAAAGCGAAAACAGGCAAATTAAGATTTATAAATTTTCGTGCGGCACAAGGTAAATCTCTTAACCTGGGTTTATCCTCATATTGCTGCCGCCGATGTGTTAGAAGCAGTGGTTCAAACAGTCCTCCCAGAATTCAGGGCTGCTTTGTGACCAGCTATTTATAATGGGTTTGAAAACTTTATAAGAGCAGCTACTAGCGTTTCCAGAGACGCCACCGAGTTACATCAATATGCACTTCACCATGTGGAATGCACGTGTTCACAGCTGTCATGCCCACCGGCAGCCGGGACAACAACAACACAGCACCTGATGGCCCGCCACCAGTGTCACAAGCGAGCAGATCGACAACTCACTGCTCAGCTGAGAGCGCTTGGACCAGCTAGCCTCCACGCAATGACGGCACAACAACCTCACCATGCAACGGTACCACAGCACCTGACCGGCCACCGCCTGGCCCGTGCCGCTACTGCCCTGATGATGAGATATACACTGGCATAAGGACCGTCCAAACCAAATAGCAAAGAAAAAGTCAACACTGGGAAACGCGAAACAGAGATATCAGAGCCAACCCCCTATCCCTGAGACAGCAAAAATTATCACATCATCCAGAAAAACAACCACTCATATCTCGGGCAAATCTTTCAAAATTACAACAGCCTACTGCGCATATCTGTTAATGTAAACTCAAATCCAACTGTAGCAATTATTGACACAGCAGCCTCACATAACTTCATTAGAGAACAGCTAGTTACCTCTGAACAGTGCGAATATCAAGAACACAGTGTGCAGCTCGCCCCAAGCGACGTATCTAGCCATGCTCATGCTCTTAACAATTGTTGACGAATTATTCCGCTTCCCCTTTGCTTTCCAATCTCCAACATGTCAGCATCTACTATTTTAAACCACCAGCAAAATCTGTTCTTCATAATTGGAATGCTCTCTTACATTCACACCGACATAGAATCTTCGCTGCTCTCTCTGGAACTGAATTCTATTCTTGAAAACAAGGGCTTGTAACGAGTGGTGCAACTCAATATAAACCACGAGGGAATGGACAGATAGAATGATACAACAGTATCGCATGGAAGACAGTACCTTTAGCTCTCAAATGTCGCGGACCTCACATAACGCAGTGGGAAAGTGGTTTGGCTGAATNTACATTCACACCGACATAGAATCTTCGCTGCTCTCTCTGGAACTGAATTCTATTCTTGAAAACAAGGGCTTGTAACCAGTGGTGCAACTCAATATAAACCACGAGGGAATGGACAGGTAGAATGATACAACAGTATCACATGGAAGACAGTACCTTTAGCTCTCAAATGTCGCGGACCTCACATAACGCAGTGGGAAAGTGGTTTGGCTGAATCNCATGGAAGACAGTACCTTTAGCTCTCAAATGTCGCGGACCTCACATAACGCAGTGGGAAAGTGGTTTGGCTGAATCTTTTCATGCTATCCGGTTCCAACTATGCACCACTACAAACATGACCCCTCATGAAAAGATTTTCAGGTCCTATGGGAAGTTTTTTTATGGGCACTCGCTGCCACTGCGGCTATCGTCNTGACCCCTCATGAAAAGATTTTCAGGTCCTATGGGAAGTTTTTTTATGGGCACTCGCTGCCACTGCGGCTATCGTCTCCTAGCAACGTATTACTCAAAACGTTCAACCATTCCAGTAATTATTAGCCGACAGTGGAGGTGCAACAGCTTGTGAAAGTCAACCCAAACATGCAAATGTTTGACTGGCAGATGGACAAGAATAAACTGTGTCTCTGAGNCAACAGCTTGTGAAAGTCAACCCAAACATGCAAATGTTTGACTGGCAGATGGACAAGAATAAACTGTGTCTCTGAGGCACTGGGCTCAGGTAGGAAATGATCTTTCCGAGAAAGAGCATGCCGAAGCAGAAGCCGAAGCACTTCTGCGAACTTCTGGGGAAACGGAAGATCCTACACCACCAGCAGTAAATTATATCCGATCGACCCTGGAACCACCAGCTACAACCTCCAGCCAGACTTAGGCTCAATGGAGACCTCCCAAGTACCTTGAGGATTATGTAAGAAGCTATGGTGAGGAAGAATGTTATATATTTTCATTTTTATCGTGTCAGCTCGCTTTCTGTAACAGATACGAGGCCACCGGTCTATCGTTCGCGTGTTAATTCAAAGCAATTTTGACTTGCTGTTGCTATCATATAACTGCTGTTCTTCACTTCCACTTACTTATGCGGGATGCTAATAAGCGAGCGTGTAACACTGCCTGGCAGTTCAAAGTTATGTCTTTTGGGCTATTAAATGCCCTTGTCACATTCGAACGCCTAATGGAAAAAGTCCTTCATTTAGATATATGTTAGGTTTATCTAGATTACATTATTGTGACAGGAAGGACATTAGAAGAGCACCCGTCTTGCTTAGACTATGTATTCCAGAAAGTGGCCGCAGCCAACTGAAACTGGATCCTAAGAAGTGCCACCTGTTTCAATAGAAAATAAAATTCTTGTGACATGTAGTGTTGGCCCATGCAATCGAAATAGACCATGTGAAGACCAAAGCGATAAGAAATTAACCGACACCAACTGAGAAAACCCAAGTGCGGATTTTTCTGGGATTATGTGCCTACTACCTTCGATTTGTAGCTGGGTTCGCCACAATTGCCAAACCACTATATGAATTGACTGAGGCGAAATAGAGATTACATTGGACCACTTAGTTGAAGATGATTTTAGTAAACTAAAGAAAATTCTGATATCTCCAACAGTCCTGGGATTCTCGAAAAGTGAGGGTATATTATTTTTGGACACTGGTGCTAGTGATATAAGCATTGGAGCTGTGTTATCTCAGTTTCACGATGGAAAGGAAAGACTATTAGAATACTCCAGTAAGATATTGCATAAGCCTGACAGGAATTACTGTGTTACATGCAGGGAGTTTCTGCCCATGGCGAAGGCAATTTTACACATCCACCCCTACCTTAATGGAAGACATTTTCTTCTAATAACAAACCAAGCTTCATTATGCTGGCGACTAAATTTCAAGAACCCTGAAGGTCAAATAGCCCGTTGGTTCCAGCTTCTTCAAGAATATGACTTTGAAATGCAGCACAGATCTGAATGCCTTCACAGCAATGTAGATGAACTTTCTAGGATGTCATGTGAACCATTTTGTCGTCATTACGAATGCCAGGAAGAAAAGAGCGGTGAATCGCCGATGGTATGGAGGACAAGAATTCAAGGTTCTTTATCTCGTGATCACCTACCTGCAGTGATGACAGTATTAGGAAAGATCAGCTGAATGATCCCACTTCTGACACCAGTGTTACATGGTTGCCAGGGGGGCGTATTTGAGTTCGTGAGCGATGCAGGTCTTAATAAATATAAAAGAACCAAATTTGATTTATAATTTATTCACACAGCTATTATTTACAGCATTAAATTATGTGTNTTAATAAATATAAAAGAACCAAATTTGATTTATAATTTATTCACACAGCTATTATTTACAGCATTAAATTATGTGTCTACTATTAAGCGGTTTATTTAACAGTGAGTGCAATATTTTGTCTATTTCAACTTTAATTAATGTCCTTCTTAATTATCTCTATTTGGTTATAGTCAACTAACTCATACTCATTATTACAACATGTTCAGTCTATCTATTGCCAGCTTTTTTAATGTCTTTTACTCATGCATTTAGTCCAATAGTCCAGCCTGCACTCTTTCCTGCTTTATACTCGCGGTCACAGATTTCCTTTCCACTAATCACTTTTCTCGCTGCTCGTCTTCTATCGCTCGGAACTCAGCCACTCATCAACTCCTCAGCTCGGAGGCCTGTCACAGTTTATATCGTTTTCCCTGACCATCTGGAACTTTCAACGCACCCCGAGTCACGCTGAGAGAACGAGGACAGTAATACAGAGCGTTTCAGATAAACACAGAAATCAATACAACCAGGGTCAGTAGCGCGTGCTGCAAAAATAATTATCGTGTCGACTCAGTTTCTGTAACAGATATGTGGCCAATGGCCTATCGCTCACGCGTTCATTCAAAGCAATCATTTGACTTGCTGCTGCCACTATAATATAACTGCTGTCCTTCACTTCCACTCACACGCACAGGATGCGAAGCAGCATGCGCATAACAATATATTGCAAAGGTGTGCCAAACTGGCACTTCCTGTGAATCGCCTAATTGCAGTATTAAATTGCACAATTCGAGCACAATGCATCAATGTATGTGAATATATATTTGCAAAGGGTACCTCGATCCTAGACTCCCTACAACTAGCAGATCTGTTAAATGGTAACTTCAGTTTAACCTAATCAACAGACACATATATATATATAATGTTGATTCTAAAATCATGGGACAATTATTGAGGGGTGGTAGAGCTCACTAAAACAAACAATTATTATATAGGAATATATGGGCGGGAGTGACGCATTGAGGCACAAACACAAAAATAACACATGAAATGTAGCACATTGTTTATTTACAACGTCGCAGCTAAATTCCTTTTTACAGCAATGTTTATAATAATTGCTCAAAATTGCTACCACCGACAGTAATGCAAGCTTGGTAGCGTCGGTCAAGCGCAAATGCTTTGTTCGCTGATGCAGCAGGTCACTGGCGCACCGTTTGACTGCCCTCAACTATCGCCACCATTGTCAGCCAATCACGCCATATGTAGAGGTCGCCAAGCATGCGTGACTGTTGGTGGATGCATTTCCAGCAACTGTTTTAACATTTTATCTACAGAATCACTCGTTAAGTATGCTGCTAATGAAAATTTTATGTTTCCGTTAATGTGTTATGTTTTTGCATTTGTGCTTCAACGCATCACTTCCACGCATATATTCCTATACAATAATTGTTTGTTTTAGTGAGCTCTACCACTCCTCAATGTTTGTCCCATGATTTTAGATTCATCCTGTATATATACATATATATATATGTAGATCAGTGGTTTTGAGAGCAGGAAGGGTG
>NQII01000396.1:216346-230936 GCA_002778355.1 Clitarchus hookeri | reverse complement strand
GGGGGAGGGTAATTCACTGCAAATTATATAACTGCTGTGTTTAATGGCATCTTTGTGTCAACCGCATTAGTGTATTGCACTCGCAAATTAAAATTAAATCATCAATCACACACACACACACATTATAATTAAGTATCATATTCCCACTCGCAAATTAAAATGAAACCTCAATCACACACAAATGAAAAAGAAAATGAAAAAAACCCACTAGCAAAATAAAATGAAAACATGATTCATACTCACACTTGCAATAAAACTGAAACATCAATCACACTCTCACTGAAAATGATACATTCACACTCACACTTGGGAATGAGAGTAAAACACTTTACACTGCGATAAAAAAAATAATCACACTTGAAAATGAGTAATTGTAATGCCCGCAAAGTGAATTTTATGGCCCGAAACAATGGAAACCATACTTAATGGGTGAAGGCAAATCTCTCTCTGTCTCCTGCATCGATCGTGCATGGTGGTGGAATGGGCATCAACGAGTGCAGGCATTCTCCATACGGACGGTTATTTTACCAGATGTATTCGGCCAGGTAGCCGACCGATGACTTTTTCCAGGGGCTGAGAAAGGGATGCTGTATTTCATAGAATACCAGTTACTCCCGATGCACCCTCATCGGCTTGCCCTTGAGTTTCTGGACGTTTATTTTGCTGATCAGTCCACTATTTTCACTGTACAGAAATTCCATCCTGTGGTTCTCGAGCCATTCGCGGATTATCTTGACTAATGTGACTGAGTTCCAACTCTCCATAGGAACCAGGAAGAATTTCTTCGGATCGTCTCTCTGAACGCCCTCGAAAACCCACTGGCCATGAACTTCACATCCTTTCTATTTTTCCTGCTTACCCAGCTTAGACTTGTCGATATCGACCACCTTTGCTTGGCCCGACTATGCATTTCCTTTACGAAATTACCCAATCTATACACACTAGGCGACAAAAGTTGGACCAGGTGACGACAGTTTTCCCGGACGACTGCAACTTGTTGACTATTGTCTGTGGTTGCGGGTACTTTATGAGGTACCAGAGAAAGTACATTCGATGATCTTCCCCAGTGACATGTTTGAATCGCCAACGAAATTACTCTCCCTATCTGAGAATTAAAATTTGCAGTTTGTCCCATCGCCCAGTTGCCTTCGGCACCAGTAAAACAGAACCCTGTTGTCGNTCTCCCTATCTGAGAATTAAAAATTGCAGTTTGTCCCATCGCCCAGTTGCCTTCGGCACCAGTAAAACAGAACCCTGTTGTCGACAAGTATCGCTTTGATGCCGAGCAAAGACTTGTTTTCGTTTCATGACGATTAAATTTCTTGCCTGGCGTTGAACANACAAGTATCGCTTTGATGCCGAGCAAAGACTTGTTTTCGTTTCATGACGATTAAATTTCTTGCCTGGCGTTGAACATTGTTATCCTGTACCCAACACATGCCAGCATTTCTCGGGACCTAGAGTGTCTTGGACAAAGTAAACAGAACAATTTGTGTTTGCTTGGTTATGCGATACAGTACAAGACCAAATATGTGATACGGCACTTAACCATAAAGCAANGAACAATTTGTGTTTGCTTGGTTATGCGATACAGTACAAGACCAAATATGTGATACGGCACTTAACCATAAAGCAACACTCGCAATTTCACTGTGGTTTTCCCATTAAGCATACAATACAGAACAATTACCAAAATGTACTCATAACCAATAAATTCTAAGATACAACTTTCCTCTTAATGTTTTGTATTTTTCTGACATGCGAATAAATTACAAATCTGCACAACATACNTTCTAAGATACAACTTTCCTCTTAATGTTTTGTATTTTTCTGACATGCGAATAAATTACAAATCTGCACAACATACTTCCAACTCGATCATTTTTGGTGCTGTGATAAAAATCGCATACTCACACTCTAATGGTTTCGTAATTTTCTGCTATGGAAAAAAAAAAACAAATCCATATCAAAATATGTGAATATATATTGCAAAATATTGTGCTGACTTGCACACCCTGCGAATCGCATAGCTTCTGTGTAAAATTGCACAATTAAAGTATACTGCAAAGGCTACCCAGATCCCAGACTCCCTGCTAATCGCCTAGTTGGTTTATTAAATGGCATCTTTAAGTTATCTGCATTCACTGACGAGAATATATATATATTGAAAATTGAGTAAAAATTCGTTATTCCATAATAATTACTTAGCTGCTTTGCTAAATAGCACGTTAAGGTTAACTGCATCTGTGAATACAAATTTACATTGACACTGGGGTAACGAATCGTTACTTCCTGTGAATCGCCTAGTTGCTGTATTAATTTGCACTGTTCAAATACACCACATCAGTGTATGTGCATATATATTTGCAAAGGATACTCCTAACTATGAATCCCTGCGAATTGCCTAGCTACCCTGTTAAAAGGCATGTTAAGGGTAACTGCAGCAACATATAATATTAGGAACTAAGCTGCGAAAAATTTCACTGTGCAGGAAAGGTCTCTGATAAAAAAAACATTTTAATTTATTAATGAAGGGAATGTAAATCTCAATGTTCATTACATTTCTTTCTATTAATGGACTGCATGGAAAGACAACAGCAGTATAAAAAAGAATGGACGGCTTGGCAAGGAGGATTCGCGCGTTGAATTATGGGTAGCATTAGCTACTGTTGCTGATTGTTGACGCCGACCAATACTTCTCTCCAAGGCATTGTCGTTCCGCCGCGCACNGTAGCATTAGCTACTGTTGCTGATTGTTGACGCCGACCAATACTTCTCTCCAAGGCATTGTCGTTCCGCCGCGCACGCCTCCTAGCAGAGCAGGTAGGACATTTTTACACAAACACCGGCCACGCGCTGCACGACCGAAGGCCACACGCCCAACATATGCTGCCCAAGTAAGTGGTACGACTTGTATTGCCGCAAGGCAAAACTTTGTTCAACTCGCATCAACGAACCTGATCAACACTTTCTAATTATTACTNAACTTTGTTCAACTCGCATCAACGAACCTGATCAACACTTTCTAATTATTACTGTAATTATTGGCAATACTGGAAATGGATGTGACAAAATTCCTGCACGAATGGAATACCGAGGGTGCAAAGTGCCAACCATATGGTCGCCGAGAACTAAGTAATCCAGTAACTTTATGAAAACCTAATTAGTGCTTTGTGCAAAGCTTATTGAAGGNTATGGTCGCCGAGAACTAAGTAATCCAGTAACTTTATGAAAACCTAATTAGTGCTTTGTGCAAAGCTTATTGAAGGAACACAGCAAGAAGTGACAATACAGTTAACCAGTGCTGGGCATAGTTAATTAGAGACTCATTTTTTGACTCCCACAGTGGAACACTTGAACCCTAATTGAACCATGCCAAAATTCTCTTAGCAAAGTAACATAATTTTAATATTAATTAAAATACTTTTTTATTAATGCACGATTATTCTCTCGTAGTTAAAAAATGTTCTATATGTATAAACTCTTTTCAGGTAGTAGCCAAGACTCATTTTGAAAATATTGAAAATGCTACAAAAATTATTAGCAAATAATTGTTATCAATTATTTGTATGTCAATGCAAACCACAATTCACGTCTTTCCAAGTTCCATGTATTTTTCAAGGGCTATATGTTCCATTTCACTCATTTCATTTTTGTCAAGTGATGTTCTGTTTTGGCAGGCGGCAGTCAACTACCTATACCTCTGCGACACTACACCCTCTTCAGTCTGATAGTAGCAGGCATCAGGGCAGGTCACGTCACACGGCTCGGGGGTGAAGCAACTTTGTACATCAATCACGTTCACTGCAATAGACTTGTAATCGTACCATAACATTTTATTAATCTTCCTTGTGCACCTACGAGTAAGCCTCCATTCCGGAGCAGACTCACGGCCCCTCTAGCATAACATACAACTTAAATATTTTGTCGCGTCCGCTGACGCCTTTGTTATAACAGCTTCGGCCATTGCGGGGCCTTGTGCCGCACGCCCACTTATATTCTGTACCATCTAATCTGACCTTTCTCAAATACAACTGGTATTTTCTCGAAACCGATGTGTATGTGTACCTTATTCCCACTTTACGGGGATCTTAAGGGCGTTGGCCCATTGCAACCGTCAACTACTTGCCACATTTCTCTACATCACATATGTCTGAGTGCATTTTTGTGAAATTTAAAATGTTTATGTCAGTGCATTGGAACGGCATACTGGGGAGCCACATGACCCTTGTTCGGCAGTATGTATGTTACATGGCAATTTCAACCGCCGACATCAATTATCACGCACGACCTGGTAAGACACGGGGCGCAAGGTCTATTAGCACTGGCNTTGTCGCGTCCGCTGACGCCTTTGTTATAACAGCTTCGGCCATTGCGGGGCCTTGTGCCGCACGCCCACTTATATTTTGTACCATCTAATCTGACCTTTCTCAAATTCAACTGGTATTTTCTCGAAACCGATGTGTATGTGTACCTTATTCCCACTTTACGGGGATCTTAAGGGCGTTGGCCCATTGCAACCGTCAACTACTTGCCACATTTCTCTACATCACATATGTCTGAGTGTATTTTTGTGAAATTTAAAATGTTTATGTCAGTGCATTGGAACGGCATACTGGGGAGCCACATGACCCTTGTTCGGCAGTATGTATGTTACATTGCAATTTCAACCGCCGACATCAATTATCACGCACGACCTGGTAAGACACGGGGCGCAAGGTCTATTAGCACTGGCNGGCAATTTCAACCGCCGACATCAATTATCACGCACGACCTGGTAAGACACGGGGCGCAAGGTCTATTAGCACTGGCTTTCCGAACACTGCCCACTTCAAGAGTCTCGTACTAACCTTAGCAGATTCCCTTAACTTCTTAGTTGGCACCCTCTGGACATCACTCTCATCGCCGGGACCCTGTGATTAACCCCGAAATGTGTCACTGTACAATGGTTTAGAATGAGTGTAAGTTTTTGTTTGCAGGAATAAAAAGTTAATTGAAATAAGCCAGATGTGGATATAGCAGTGTTTGAAAGCCTAACATTAAATTATGTTGCTGTAACCTAAATTTTTCAAAAAAATATCAAAGTCCAATCTGTAGGACAAATAAGGCAACTGCTTGAATGCCGCAGTTTGTCACAGAAGGGCTGCAAAACAGAATTAAAAGTTTAAAAAAATATATATAAAACTAGTATTTTTGTGCTTATTAAAAAAATTAAAATCGCGAAGATGCTGTAGAATAAATCTGCAGTTGTTTAGTGATTTGTAACTGAACTCAAATCAACCCATTATGATCATGATTCATTTGTAGGCTTACAATAGATAACAAATAATATCCTACGACATACATTTCGGAATAAAGCTGAGAATTATTTTATAACATATCTTGATTAAAAGTAAATGGTTTTGTTCGAATTTCTTTTTTTTTTCTTTTAATTAGCAGCAAACAGTAAAACCTTTACAAACAAATTATTGTCTTTACAAATATACCGTGAAACAAACNTTTCTTTTAATTAGCAGCAAACAGTAAAACCTTTACAAACAAATTATTGTCTTTACAAATATACCGTGAAACAAACGAAAAGCAAATACTGTAGAAACGACTATGTGAAATTCGCTGATAAAACTGGCGAACGCAACCCGCGCACCATCTAGCGGCACTGGACTGCTCATTAGTGCACCCCGCGCACCATCTAGCGGCACTGGACTGCTCANTTTCTTTTAATTAGCAGCAAACAGTAAAACCTTTACAAACAAATTATTGTCTTTACAAATATACCGTGAAACAAACAAAAGCAAATACTGTAGAAACGACTATGTGAAATTCGCTGATAAAACTGCCGAACGCAATGCGCGCACCATCTAGCGGCACTGGACTGATCCTGACTGCTCATTAGTGCACAAGTATTGGGTCAAACAGAATGTAACTATTAATATGTTAACGTTACCTTAGTGGTCGGGAATAGTAATGCGGACGTCGTCCGGCGACTATGTGAAGAAAAGTCAGAATATTACACAAAATTCATATTTCGAATAGAATGGGCGCCAGCTCACTGGGTGGGTGAGCACGAAGTCACAGTTCTCAGGATTGTGAGCCAAACGACCACGTGGCTGTATCCCCTGACACACACGGTACCAATTTACAGGAAAATGTAATATATAGTTGGGGTATTCAGGTTCCCCAGCATGCTTTAATATTACCTTTTTACCTTATAAATGAATGATGCCTACTTGAGGCGTCAATGACTTCCTGGATAGGGCCAGGGCCCGTAATACAACACTAAATGAGAACTCACAAGTTTTGGTTAACTCAAGTAAATTGTATTACCGAATAGTGTTCACAGTTACATGTATGCAATGCAAATCAAAGCGGACCTGACTCACAAGGCCAACCAGTGGCCATTACTGTACAAAAAGGCCAAGAATGGCACGAAAATTTACAATAGAAATTAAACCTCCGGGGTCAGTAAATNGCATGCTTTAATATTACCTTTTTACCTTATAAATGAATGATGCCTACTTGAGGCGTCAATGACTTCCTGGATAGGGTCAGGGCCCGTAATACAACACTAAATGAGAACTCACAAGTTTTGGTTAACTCAAGTAAATTGTATTACCGAATAGTGTTCACAGTTACATGTATGCAATGCAAATCAAAGCGGACCTGACTCACAAGGCCAACCAGCGGCCATTACTGTACAAAAAGGCCAAGAATGGCACGAAAATTTACAATAGAAATTAAACCTCCGGGGTCAGTAAATNTGGCCATTACTGTACAAAAAGGCCAAGAATGGCACGAAAATTTACAATAGAAATTAAACCTCCGGGGTCAGTAAATTGTGGTAACAGAGGGGTGCTGCGAATGCGGGGAAGACTGTTGGTAAATAAATAAAAGTTCCTGTAAATTATGTTAACCTATTGCAGTTAAGTGTTCAGAATAAATTATGAAATTCCTCCGCGATGCGACATGCATGCAGCACCTATAAGACCTATGGAATCAGACTGCCAGGATTAGCGCGAGCGAACCACATCCTTGCCGAGAGCTCGCGCCATCCCGCAGAGTATCTTAGTTTACTGACCTTATTACATAAACAAGTAAAGCATACAGACAATAGGACACTTCAACGATCGGGATGGACATCCCTCATCTTGAGGAGAGTTAAGAATTCTTTCTTAAGCACTAATTTAAATACAAAACATGATTATGATGTGGTGCTTTGCAGAGCATGTGGGAAATTTAGGTCTGTTAATTTTTTGGGCACTCTACGACCGGAACGGTCAGGTTGAAAGATAGACTAATTATTTCTGGCGTCACTAATTGGTTTGATTAGACACATAATTGCACTCGGAAAATTATATAGAACACTTCTTGCTACTCTACACCTCAATAAATATGCAAATGGCATGCTTTTATTCTGCAATTACTTCGCAATCCCCTAAGGGCGAATTTCACAAACATTTGATGGTGAGCGGTAAATTCGAATGCTATTTACTATACATTCTCACACATGATTCCTATCCTAATTACACAAATCAATCTAGGGACACCACAGGCACTCGGTTAGATCACTCGGTATCAGGTCATGATCCGTTTTCAAGTGAATAGGACACGCATCGAGATGCGCGACGTTGCGTGTTCTGCAAGCCGCACTGGTGCAGCGATTGTGGGCTGACGACGTGATGACAGTGGCCGTGCCAGATCACGCAGGAGTGGTCCACGCCAGAAGTTAGAATACTTTGTGTCTTTTATTTAAGCACCGCCTTAGGGCATTTCGGAGTACGGTTTCCCTACAACCCGTCTTGACCTAATACATAGTAAGTCACCATAAAATCAGTATTCTCAATTCAGAGCTTCTTGCAGTTACGAATAGGCCCACAATGCAGCTTATGTAAGTATCAGGCGCGAGGAACGTCTGCTTCGCCTAAATTGAGGGGCTAATCAGTATCCAACAATTCACCAAGGGACTTCATATGTTCGGGCAAATGGTCTGCCGTACCCTGAGATCATCATTAGCATCAGCAATCATCCACCGCGCCTGACGATGGTGTCGGGCGCCTAGTCGGGTTTCCACCCTCCAAATTCACCTAACACCTTAAAATTCCATTAAACCCATCACCACACAGCCAACAGGCATCAAATCCTTGCTCATTTGCAATTTTTATGTCACCTCATGAAGCTTCTTTGATGTGAGATATTTTCCTACAACTGAAAGCTGCTCAGTTGAAGATCCTTAAAAAGAAGATATTAATTAGGTATTATTTCTCTGGAAAACTTTAACATCAAAATAATGAATACTTTTGTCATTAATTGATAGTGTGACTTACATGGTGACATTTCGTCCCTTGATGCATGAATACACAAGGAGTCATCTCCAGAAACATTATTTTCTTTTTATAGGGCTTGGTCTCTTTGTGGCTGATTTAATTGCATGAAGTTATAAAGATGGCACTACGCCAAGTTTAAGCCTACAAACATAAATCAATCTTGTAGTAATGAGAAAGTTTTGCATAAAATAAAAATTAATAATGTTGCAATAAATACTAAAGTTGGGTTTATTTGAATATATATATTTACCCTCGACTTTTCAGGTTCCTTTATTTCAACTACACAGGCTACACAGGTAAGTAAAACTCCATCACAGCCATTAAAATTGTCGTTTCTTTCAACCTCGTGCATCTACACTGGCAGGTTTTTATAGCACAAAATTAGACCAGCTTTCGAGGAGGTGTAACTCGTGAAGTGTAAAANAAAAAAAAAAAAAAAAAACCGCGAATTTTAAATTTGTCATGTGTTTAATAATTGATTGAGGAAACATCAAGATATGAAAATCGGTTACATTCTTGTAGATTATTGTTTAAGGAATTTCAATATTTGAAAAAAAGGAACGAAACATATTTAAAATCAATATATAGTTACATGTTAACTTTAATGTTCAAAGTTGTAATTTTTGATTAAAATACCATTACAATTTAACAGTAACTTATTTCGAGTTTACTGAAATACTGCGATGCTACAGCCCTACACGCAAGGCGTTTTCTTTGGTTTAACTCCGCGCGGTGGTATACTGTTTTATTCGGTTCTGATCCACTCCTATTTCCATCCCTTTTCACCATCCTTCATTACTCCTCTGCTCGTGCGTCATAAATTTTTATTAGATTCAGGTAGTTTGTTGAAGTCGTTGCATGGCTGGCATTCCTCTATTCTACACCCTGCTGCTGCTTGACCGTGTCGCCTGAAGATTTCAAATTTGATTTAATTGCAGCAATTGTCGTCCTATAGGACGTAAAACGGTGATGGGTTTTCTTTTAATTTAGCGTCGTTGGCAGCCAGAGCCACCAAGCATTAGGACAAATTAAACGGTTAGTCGTGGATAAATTTGATGTGTTAGCTGGGCTGTTTGAAATGTTTTAGTGTTTTGTGTGCCAAAGTTGTGAGTGTCTTGGGTAAGCAGTAGTGCTAAGGTTTTTTTTTTTCTAAATTGTTCCTTTGGTCTCCTGTCTAAATTTTGTTTCGGTTTTAAGTAAAACCTCACGTTGCTGTGTTTCCCTGTTTTAACGTGTCGTGCATTGTCTTGTTCGCTGCCCAAGAGTTTATTACCGTTTAAAAATAAATTTGGTGTCCACATCTCTCGCGTTGGGCTGTTCGTCTCCCTTTTTTTAAACATGTTCAATCTTTATATTTTAATTCGTCGGTGCTTTTTTAAAAGTCAAGTATATCAAATGTGCCATACATGGTTTATTGTACAATTTATTGGCAAAATATAGGAATTGGTAACTGATTTTATGTACATTGTTTGTATTATGGCACAATACTTCGGGAAATATTTCACATTAACCTGAACAAAAAAAATNCTGATTTTATGTACATTGTTTGTATTATGGCACAATACTTCGGGAAATATTTCACATTAACCTGAACAAAAAAAATTTATGTATACAGTTATGAATGTGAGGCATTTCGATTCTTGCAGACACGATTGTTGCAAATTAGAGGCCAATGGCATGATTTATAAATGCTAAAAAAATGTATTGTAATAAAAATATATTTATCAACGTCATTGTACTTTCGTAATAAAGAGATATCCGACACAAAAAAATACACATTGTTCAACGAAACGGCACCGAGAGCTGCACAAAGGTTTTTTTTTTCAATGCACCATATACTTAANCAAAATACACATTGTTCAACGAAACGGCACCGAGAGCTGCACAAAGGTTTTTTTTTTCAATGCACCATATACTTAATTGTTAGAAAGTTATTCTTTAAGATTTTTGTCTCTGGCGAAACTAAAAAACCTTTTTCGACGCCTTTTTAACTTTATAAAAACTACAGCCAATAACCGCACATATGATTTCTGCCATCGGAAAAGGTTCACACAAATTAAAACAAGCATAATTATGTGCGTTTAGACAATTTACGCACTTTTCATAGTTCATTACATGGAGTGTTCAGCGCCAATAGATAGCGCGCGCTACTTTTTCGCCAGTAAATGCATTGAGAAAGTAGAAGCACGGAATTTCGCGTTTTCTCATTTCTAATACGGTCAAAAAGAGCAGCCGAATGGAAAAAACCTACAATATTTTAATTTTGTTGAACAAATTGGAGACTATACAGAATGTTTGCCTCAAACTTATTTTTGGTGCTTTCTCTTCTACTCCCGTTATTGTCATGCTTATTGAATCTTTCCTTATGTCCTTGTCACACCGTTATAGGCTGTTGCAAGGTAAACATTGGATCCATACTCGTAGTTCTCGCGTAAGGAGTAGAGATGGGAAGGTTCGTGATTTTAAAGGAGTCGGGTCGGGATGTACATAAAGCCCTGTGGACTTACATACAGGTCCCGTGTCCGCCGGACCTGCATGGGTCCGACTCCTCAGCTGAGCGGAAGGCATGTATGGTGGACATGAATGAATCTGACTGAGGCGGACGGCAATTGTTTTGTTTGATGTAGGAGTTATATCGTGACCAGCCAGTAATTTACTTTTAGATGGTACTGTTTGTTTTTTGTCAAATAAAATAACGTTAATTATGGGGGAAAAAACTTTATTGTTATTGTAAAATCACAGTGGGTTTGGTTAGCAGAAGAATCAGTCTTAATGGTACTAAAAAAAAATCACAACCTCTTTAGGATTACTTAGGGAAAAAAAGGAACTNAGCAGAAGAATCAGTCTTAATGGTACTAAAAAAAAATCACAACCTCTTTAGGATTACTTAGGGAAAAAAAGGAACTAACTTCTTTGGTAACTTAACTAATAATTCTCATGGCAATAATCAAACTATAAAATAATCAACATTTAAATAATTGCTAGGTATCCAAGTACCAATCAACTTAACAANCATGGCAATAATCAAACTATAAAATAATCAACATTTAAATAATTGCTAGGTATCCAAGTACCAATCAACTTAACAATCACTTCATGTGAATGTAAAAAAAATACAGTAAAACAATGATCAATAAAAAAAAAATTGATAAATGCTATAAAACACAATTAATATTTGAAATAGTATATTTATATTTACCACGTAAAACACACTTTAAAACCAAATCATAAAATACACCAGAACCAGACCAACAAAACAGTAATACCGTGTTTTAATTACCCATATGCGATAATAAACCTTTCATAGTTGTTGTAATTATTTACGACTATCACTAATTCTTTATACAAAAGTCATTATTTGAATGGAAATCTGCCAACTATAACACAATCGCACAGTAAACAACAATTTAAAATCCATCAAAACATAAATTCCAAACGATGGTCGGAGCTGTGTTTCCAGCACCGGCAGCACGTGTTTTGTTCACTCACTCGCTTCCCATATTCGTTCATTTCCACTCCACCGGCACAGACCACGCACGACCGTGGATACGTGTCCGGCTTGCACTCGGATTTACGTCCATTAGTACAGTAGTTGATGCGGGTCCGTGGACACGTATCCATCCGGACCTACCCATCTCTAGTAAGGAGTATTGCTAGACCGTTGACAACCTTGGTTACATTCTACCGAACGTATTATTAACGACGACACGCTTTGTTCGTCCTCCACATAAATTGTTACACTGTTTGCAGTCTGAGGTTTCGTTTCATTTTCCTTGTCCTCTCTTTCAATCTCCTACTAGAAATGTTTCTCCCATTGTCCTTCAAGAAGAATTTAATGTCACTGTTGCTGGATATCCTGACTGTACTTTAATGTATACTGCTACCTCAAAAACTGTCGAAGGTGTTGAGTCTGGTTATTGTGATTCTTCACAAAAATATTCTGGATTCTTTAAGCTCCCTTCCACTGCCACTGTTTATTATGCCGAAGTTTTTGCAGTGTATATGGCTTTACGTTATGTTTATGATTTCAAGGTCTTAAATCCTCTTATTATATCGGATTCTCGTAGTTTATTTATGGCCTTGTCTTCTCCTACTCCCTATAAGGAGGTGCTTATATGCCTTATACTGGAACAGTGTGGTCTTTTGGATAAACTACATGTTACTGTTCTTTTCCTGCGGCTACCGGGGCATGTAAGGATTCAGGAGAATGAGATGGTGGATAAAATTGCAAAATTGAGTACTCTACAGAGTGTCTCGAAGCCCCTACTATCCTTTTCGGTTTTATATCCCATTTTAAACAAGGAAATTACCAGCATTGGAAGCAGACGTGGGAAAATTATACGTCGGCTTCTAATACTTTATATGCACATTTATTTCCTACATATTCTCGGCACGAATATCATTATTGTAGTTCCCATAGTTTAGCAGTCACTTCGTTTCGTCTCCTTTTAGGTCATAATGCATCGCAGTCTCATTGGCATAAACTTCGTATGGTCCCTAATCCCTCCTGTGTCTGCAGTGCCCCAAGTGCAGATTTGACCAATCTTTTGATTCAGTGTTCCATTGGCGGCGATCGAAATTCGTTGTATGCCGCTCTTCAACGGCTTCGTGTGAGGTTTCCAGTCTCTTACCCTTCGGTACTTTTTCATGACCCTCGGATAGTTTGTGTCGTTCTCGCTCGGTTTTTACTTGAGCACGATATTATTATCTAATTTTGAGAGTTTGGTGTCCTGTTAGTTGTCCTAGGTGACCAGCCCTCTCCTTCCTAGTTATTCTGTTATTCCTTGTTCCATTGCCTTTCTTTCCCTCTATGGTTGATAGGCCTCTACCGAGAAGAATAGTAGTGTTTGTGATCCCGACTGGTATTGTTCCTTGTTCGCTCGGTTGATATTGTCATTCATTTGTCTTTCTCCTACTACAATTTTTTTTTGTTTTGGCCGTGGGCCCCCCAATGGCCACATTACCACAAAAAGAAAAATATTGTAATTTGGTCTTTGGGGAAGGCCAAACAAAAAATAATTTCGTGTGTTCGTAAATATAACCATGCCAGAGATTGTGTGCAAAATAAAATCTGTATAGCTGTGAAGTGCGTAGGCTAGCTATGGCGTGTGCTGCGGTTAATCGAGTTAATTTGAAGATTTTACAGGTTAATAATCCGTAAGATATAATTTAGAGCTTCAAAGTAGGCAGTTACCTTAGTAAAATATATTTATTTGGTTAGATATTTATTAGTCACACTCCCAGAACGTTTTAATTATTATTATTTTTTTTTTGTTCTTAGCGGCATACTTGTTTTGAAACGGTAATAAGAATTTTGGATTTGAGCCCTAGGAGGGGGTGGGGGAAGTGGTATGAATTGACATTTATCACATTGAACATTAAATTACTGGAGGCATCACAATATTCGCAGTACATATTACGAGACACGATGATGAGGCTATGAAAACCAGAGAAACTGTGAGGTAGAACATATAAAAATTAGGTAAATATTAATTTGAGTGACTTTTTTGTAAAAAAAAAAAAAAAAAATCACGGAAAATGGTATATTTCCACTCTACTAATAACGCAGAACACGAATATACGAGGGGCATTAACGTAAGACTAATTTCGTAATATGTGCCCACCTAACCTAACAGAACCTAACCCCACGATGGGTGAATCACAATTTTACATTTTTAAACTCTCCTAGGATTGTAGGGTTTTACACTAACCTAGGATTGTAGGGTTTTTAACTAGCCTAGGATTGTAGGGTTATACATAACGTGACCATACGTCCCGTTTTGAATGGGACAGTCCCGTTTTTCGGCACTCTGTCCCGTTGTCCCCGATGAAAGCTTCGGGACGCCCAAATGTCCCGTTTTTATCAAGCGAGCAAAAATATTGATTTACTAATCATAAAAATCATTTCAAAATAGTAAATTTACCTTACAAATTGAAACGTCAGAATGCTGCTTCATCCGCGGTTGTCAAATGACTTCTCGCTCATATTTTTTCCGTGACGCGCGGGGGCGGGCGGTGTGGTTCCCTCCCTCCTCCCCTGCAAGCCAGACTCTCCGACGCACGCATTATTCGTAGATTGTTCTCCAGCGTGAGTGCACGAATCTGTCTGCTTATACCTACTTACGAGCTCGATTTTCTGAACGTGCTTTTGTGAATCGCGTAGCCTAAACGCAAATGTACGTTTAATGTCAACTTACAAACGAAATATCCGTACATTTAAAAAAAATACACTCAGTCTCTCTCGGACGTCAGATGTGAAAAATGCCGTA
>NQII01000396.1:190905-216049 GCA_002778355.1 Clitarchus hookeri | reverse complement strand
AACTTACAAACGAAATATCCGTACATTTAAAAAAAATACACTCAGTCTCTCTCGGACGTCAGATGTGAAAAATGCCGTACTGAATTTAGTTTGGCACATGGAGGTGTCAGTGACACTGAGCAACATTTAAAATCAGAAAAAAACTGCCACGAATTTTACTCCTACTTAAAATCATCGCCTAATATATAAAAAAAAATTGTTCTTATGAAAAATATATATTAAAAAAAACATAACTAATATACATGTTTATTTTTTTTTTTTTCAATCTACCTGCTTGCAAATGAAAACTGACAAGTGTCCCGTTTTGAGAAGGAAGAAAAATGGCCACGTTAGTTATTCACTAACCTACNCTTGCAAATGAAAACTGACAAGTGTCCCGTTTTGAGAAGGAAGAAAAATGGCCACGTTAGTTATTCACTAACCTACGAATTAAGGAATTTAGGGATTTAAAGGAACCGTAAAACACACCAAAAGAATATCAATCAACTCACCTAGGTAGGCGGCGGGTACAATTCATCTGTCCTCGGCCAATTCAACCTTACCTCACTCGACGAAACACCATGTTCTACTAAAACGCTACATACACGAATATTACTTACTGGAGCACTCGTTCATAGCCGAATATTACGCACTGAAGCACTCATTCATAAGCGAATATAACTCACAGAAGCACTCGTTCTTGCTTTCTCCATTTTAAATCCGTCTGATTGTGACGTCACAACTCACCCCAGCAAAGACACAATGGCTACTGAACTGCCTCCAAAACGTCAGTTAGAATCACATTGTGATGTGTCACGGTGACGTAACAATACCCACAACCCAATAAGGTGACTGCAGGAATCATGACGTCACCAAAAATCATGGTGTCCGCCATAAACAAATCTGCGGACTGCTCGTATTTTTTACTATTTTATTTAATACGTTCTACCTATTTTAACATTACGCCCTTCTGAATATTAACAAGGTAAGCTGTGCAGAATCCATTAATGCTACTTTCGTTTATCTAGGATATTTCCTTCAGAACAGTCACTAAACTTAATAATTACCAAAAATTATGTAAAATTGATGTCAGTTGTGTTGCTTTACAGTGCTAAATGCAGGAAGACCTAACATAACTTCTTTGAACTTCACAATAGTTTAATCACAAGGTGGCTGTGTTTTGGCACACTCGCCCTTTATGATTCTTTTTACATCAAATTCCAAGCTTCATGCTCATTACTTACAAAAACTGCAGGTATTCCTTTAATCATTGTTTTTGGGATTACGTAAATTCCCAGCTGTCACTGAGGATTGTCTTTGCACGTAATGTTTGGCTACACTTGGAACAAAAATTTTTAGTCCGAGGGAGTATACATGAAACTCCAAGCATTGCTGATATTTGAGCGCTTCACACTCTATACCTACAGAAAACTGCAGGCTTGCCTTGAATCACTGTTTTTGGAATTTACTACTCTGCAGGTGCTGGCACTCTGGCACAGTGTGTAATATTTGACTACACTTGAAAAGTATTTTTCAGTCCTGAGCTTTTCACGGTCGATAACTTCCGGCGTTCCTTTAATCACTGTTTTGGGGATTTACACCCCTGCTGGCACTAGAACTGGCTAGGTAAGTAATGTTTTTTCAGTGTGAGGGGGCTATGCTATAACATCATAATACACAAGATCACAGTCATTAAACATGAGGTAAAAACTATAACTGCAACCTATTGTCAAGTTAGCTAAAATTTGGTTAGGTCTTCTGCTTTTGACATAGCTAGGCGCCAGCAGTACGTAAACCCTTCAATTCCCACACTAACATGCAGTACTACACAGTACAATTTACTACACTGAATACAATTTCCACGCTAAAACTTGATTATGTACAACCCCTTAGTAAATATAAATGATATTACTAGCCCATGTAGATATACCTCCTTGGTAATGTATTGCTGATAACTCACATATAGGACTTGTTTACTTTCTATTGTGACGAGTCTAAACTCCAAGAACACTCATATTTCTCCACAATAATTAGATTTAACACCTCACATGGAAATAATCCATCCCAACGAAACACTTTTACTAGCACTCTCCATTCGTAAATCACAAGCCTTCACACTGTCAAATTCAGAAGGAATGCTAAATGCCCGTAGCAGTCTTCCACTCGCCACCAACCGCACACACTGGCATATTGGGAAAATTCACAGTGGACAGTGCTGACTGTCAATTCAAATTTGTTTCCTTCACTATAGCATAGCATTGTAGTACGGATATATCATGGTGATATATGTAAATAAAGCCTTGGAATGCATGGTATAAAATAACTTTTTTATATTATTTCCATGGAATTTATTATGATGCTCTCATAAATTTCTTCACGGTAGGCCTTGCAAAAGCCAAATATAGGACCTACCGTTTTTATACCCCTTGGACATTCCCTTCAAAAAAGCAGTGATTCTTAATAATTATTGAGAGGATTATGAAAGTNACCGTTTTTATACCCCTTGGACATTCCCTTCAAAAAAGCAGTGATTCTTAATAATTATTGAGAGGATTATGAAAGTTAAAAAATTTTTGGGTAAAATTCTTACAAATAAAAAAAATTTAACACCACAACAAATGACGGTAATTGTAAAGAATAGCGGCTTTTCCGAAAATAACAAAAAAAAAAAAAAACCCAGAAAAGTGGTATATTTTGATTCTACTAATTACACAGGAAAAAAATTTACTAGGGGCATTAACATATTATGATTACAAACCACAAAAACGATAGTGGGAGGGCTATGAAGATCAGGGAAATTGTGGGGTAAAATCACTAAAAATACGCCCACAGAAAATATGAAAACACCTCAATTTAACATTTGTCCACCCAGTTTCTTAATATGTGCCCGTCTAACCTAACTTAACCTAACCCCACAATGAGTAAATCACTATTTTACATTTTTAATCTAACCTAGAATTCTAGTGTTATAATCTAACCTTTGATTGTAGTGTTATAATCTAACCTAGGATTTTAGTGTTACAATCTAACCTAGGATTTTAGTGTTATAATCTAACCTAGGATTGCAGGGTTTTAATCTAACCTAAAATTGAACTGTTTTAATCAAACCTAGGATTTTATTCTAACCTAGGCTGTTAGGGTTTTAAAGTAACAGTAAAACATGCTGGAAGAATGTGAATTTACTCACCTAGGTAGGCCAAAGAACGTTAATTCAACAAACTGGCAAACGTCCAGGTAACAACAGCCACATAGACGACTGTCACGCACAGAGGGCACTCATACTTGCACCCTCCATTCTTAAATCACAAGCCTTCGCACGGTTGGATTCAGATGTCACAACTCACGCGTGCAGCAACACTCCACTCGCGACAAACCGCACTATATTGCATCTAAACTGCTACTAACCTACGATAACGTCTACACATCCACAGCATTACAGGACTATACAACATGGTGTCCAACATAAAGAAAGCAGCTGAACTCCTTGTATATTATCTATTTTATTTTCGGCGTTCTGCTTATTTTATTATTACGCCCTCCTAANCTCCACTCGCGACAAACCGCACTATATTGCATCTAAACTGCTACTAACCTACGATAACGTCTACACATCCACAGCAAACAGGTGACTGCCCGATTCAAATTTGTTTACGTTACTACACAGCATTACAGGACTATACAACATGGTGTCCAACATAAACAAAGCAGCTGAACTCCTTGTATATTATCTATTTTATTTTCGGCGTTCTGCTTATTTTATTATTACGCCCTCCTAANGAAAGCAGCTGAACTCCTTGTATATTATCTATTTTATTTTCGGCGTTCTGCTTATTTTATTATTACGCCCTCCTAAATATGATACAGGTAAGGCGTGCAAAAGCCATTTATATAACTTTTGTGGGTCTACTATATTCTTCAAAAAAGCAGTTATTCTTTATAATTACCACGTTTATCATATAACTTAATTTTAATTAATTGTTTTTAGGAAGTAGGTTATTTTTTGGCTGAATTATTTAAACAATTAGACTTAAACCATAAATAAACTTGTTAAAAGTGTATATTTAAATTGGAATGACAAAAATTTGAAACACTAAATTACCACTTAAGATGCAATTTTTTTGTATAACACAGTTCAATACAAAAACACATAATTTTGTCTAAAATTAAATTATTACGTGGTTTTAAATCTTCAGTGCTATCACAAACTTTTACTGTTAGTAGTTATTACTTAAACATAATGGAAATTTTTTTTNTGGTTTTAAATCTTCAGTGCTATCACAAACTTTTACTGTTAGTAGTTATTACTTAAACATAATGGAAATTTTTTTTTCCAGTATTCAGATGGTTTACTGAGATTATCACTACATATTAACATTTTACATGATGCACAGTTCAATNTTTTTTTTTCCAGTATTCAGATGGTTTACTGAGATTATCACTACATATTAACATTTTACATGATGCACAGTTCAATCTAATTATTTTCTGTAAGGATAACTACAGATTATGGCAGGATGGCAACGTAACTTTTGGAATAATTTATTATTTTAAGCATAAGAAGTTTGGATTTTGTGCCAAATTTATATTTTTAGCTAGCTAGTGTAGGCTAAATGTTACCTCCTATTGTATTTAATCTCCTTTCAGAGGTGGACTTTAAACCAAAAAAATGTGTTAGAATTTTAATTTTCAGTTCAGCTGTTTTGATGATGTAGACATATGACTTACAGATGGAATGTGGATAACTGTAGTAAGGCTTTAACTCTTTGCCATGTGGTGTCACACAATGAGGGGAAAGAGGAGGAGATGCATGTGCATTCACCTTGCCTGCTAATATCATGACATTTATTTGAAGATACCAGTGTAAATAATGTTCCAAAATACATTTGCACTGTATTTAGTAGTTAATAATGTTTCACATTAAATTTCAAAATTAATTTTGTAATACTGAGTGTGCTTCAGCAGATGGGTTTTATAATACTTAACAGTAATACAGTGGCACAACAACGTCTGCAACTTAAGAGGGCCTGGGATGGGCAGAAGAGGCAAGTCTTTAGTCACCTCTCTTAAGACATTTTTGCTTTTCTTGTAAATTGAATTTTGGTGCAATCAAACCCGAAATTATATACAGCATAAAAGAAAGCGAAAAGTCTATTATAACCCAGAAGCAAATATGTATATTTCAGAAATACATTATAACAAATCATTGCGTATTGTATACAATACATAAACTTATCTCGGTGAACAAAAACAGTCTGGTTGCCCATTTACCTCATTTTGGTGCTTAGTAAAGTCTGGTTGCCCCCTAGTTGTTACACCATTGTTAAATATTGGTATTGAATACCTGAAATAAAGAAGTGTTTATTTGAATATCAAATGTATAGACAAAAATTCCCACTTTCTTGTGAGTGCCTCACTACGATAAAGAAGGTTTGGGGTAGGGAATGTGGAATTATGCACGCTGTCATTGATACCATAATAAATTGTGTGTGAATAGTTGGTATTTGGAGATACATATGTATTTAAGCAGTAATTAGCAAGTGCTCCTTTCGTGTGGATATCTTCAATGGAAGTTAAAGATTATACAAAAACCAAAATTAAATAAACGTACTTAATTACAATTGCATCAGCACTCATTTTTCAACAAAAGCAGTAACCCAACAGCTCGTAGCGACTTTACGTGAGCTAACATGATTTAACTGAAGCGAAAGGGAGAGTGCTGTAAGCACTCTGACTATAAAATGTCTTTCATTTAGAGATTTTATGTAAAACGTATAGTTCAGGATTTTCCAGAATGATCTTTGCAGAGTTGATTGCATACATTTTGGAAACAGNATTTTATGTAAAACGTATAGTTCAGGATTTTCCAGAATGATCTTTGCAGAGTTGATTGCATACATTTTGGAAACAGTGAATAGCAGCAGTTTGTTGCACTGTGTTTAGATACACCTGAAGTTAATTTAATCTGCTCCATTTATAGCATGGAGAATATCATGCCGGTACATAATTTACAAATCTCATGTATAATATGTTTGGTTGTTTCCGAAATAGGTTTTGTAATAAATGACAAGTCTTTTATATTTCTGTTAACATAAAAGTATCTAATTTTTGGTTACATTTAATNATTTTATGTAAAACGTATAGTTCAGGATTTTCCAGAATGATCTTTGCAGAGTTGATTGCATACATTTTGGAAACAGCGAATAGCAGCAGTTTGTTGCACTGTGTTTAGATACACCTGAAGTTAATTTAATCTGCTCCATTTATAGCATGGAGAATATCATGCCGGTACATAATTTACAAATCTCATGTATAATATGTTTGGTTGTTTCCTAACTAGGTTTTGTAATAAATGACAAGTCTTTTATATTTCTGTTAACATAAAAGTATCTAATTTTTGGTTACATTTAATNCTAGGTTTTGTAATAAATGACAAGTCTTTTATATTTCTGTTAACATAAAAGTATCTAATTTTTGGTTACATTTAATTTTCACATTTGATACATAAATTATAATTTTTCATTTATTATAACATTATAAAATAATAATATTATTAATAATATTGTTGCGCACTTGTTGCTTCGCATCTTTTCCCTGGACCCGTCCTCCGCAAGCGAATGAGGGAGAAGGACAAAGTAGTAATGTGCGAGGTCCGTAGTGGTTTTTGGGGGCTTGCAGGTGCGGTGGCCCTGTTGTGACCTGCATGCTCTGGCCTTCAGTGGGTTGAGTTTCTACAATTGTCTGGGGGAGTGTTTTGGTTCGTTGCCCTTGCCTCTCTTTCTGTGGAACTCAGGGTGCAGGGGCCCTTCAGGGTCAGGCCGTGACGGGCCTCCAGGCCGAGTTTTTGAGAGTATGGACGATTGTGCGACAGGTGTGCAAAGATGAGCCAGCAGAGCGTGAGTGGCAAAATGAAAGTGACCAGCAGTATTGAACTAGGAACATTAGTGCAGTGGGAAGTGAGACTGGCGGGTAGGACTATTGAACTGGATGCGTGAGTATAAGACATTTGGAATTATGTCAATAGACAGACTTAACACGTGTAAATAATGAGTGTGAATAATGTGACTATAACAAATATAGAGACCTGGAGAAGGAATTTAATTAGATTTGAGATAAACAATAAATGTTGAGCTCACTGAGAATAACAAGAGTAATAGTGGAAATAGATGGTCTACTAATATTGTAAATAATAGCTGTGTGAATAAATTTAAAATCAAATTTGGTTATTTAATTTTTATTAAGTACAACCTACACGAACTGTGGCATCTTGTAGCAATATTGAGAATAGGTGTGTTAATAATGCCGAGTAATATATAGTTCTCATGCAAAATATTAATAAACCCAAGTGTGTGACATCTGCAGCACTCATGTTTGTTGCCCTGGCCTCTTCTTCGTGTTGACACTTCCAGTCTCTGTAAACCTCTTGTTACGCTCCTTGATGGTTGGATGTAATGGTGGTTTGCTCCTGTACATTTTACAAAACAGACATTGGACCTGTGTGTTTGATTTAGTCTATGTGAACTATTACGCATACTGCTGTGATATCACCTTTTTATTTCTTGATAGGCTTGCCTGCACACACAGACGTAAAACTCAGGTGTATCTAAATATTGTGGAAAAATTGCTTCGTTTTATTTGCCATGATGCTGAAAAAAAAAATTTTTTTGAGTTAATTTTTAACAGTTGTGTCATATCAGTTAACTTGTGTAGGATCAATAGTTAAAGTATATAATTGCTATATATTATTTGTGTGTACATTAGATGAAAGTTTCATCTTTTACTTCATTTCATGTCATTTTTCATCTCCCAAAATGGGCTATGAGAAATGGTTTCCTGCAAACAGATACTTAACAAATGATGATCCGAAATTCTTTAGCTCATATTGATATTTGAGAGTGGTATTTCTTGTTGGATCAGCTGACTGCATAGTTGAATGTTCTCTGTAAATTATACTGTGCCGGATATCTTCATTATAATCTGTATGATTTTAATAACAATCTGATTCTGGATGTAAATAAGAATATTAATTTCTAAAATCATTTACTGATTAAAAATAATTTGTTATTAAAAACTTGACTCTTCAAAGTATTTTCACTTGAATAGTGGAAATTTTGCATAATTTTGTGCACTGATGTTAAATTGTAATATGATTCAACTGTGACAGTATTTGGTTCATCAGCATATGAGAAATGAATTTTTTCCAGACTTGAGTTGGAAGTTGGAGTCCACATTAAAAGTAATTTAGGCACAGTGAAAGCTGCAAATATGATATTTTCTCTTATTAAATAAGTAGAATTTCGATAGTAGATAATGCTTTGAATACTTTTAATTTGTTTGCAATTTAAAAGAAAATATTTTCAGCATGTTGAGATATAATTTTATTTTTATTGGGTATGGTGATGTTTCTGCTTTATACCAAAAAAAACCCTGCTTTACATAGGAAGGCACACTCAAAACTCAGAGCCTCTAGTACTGAAAATTGGTGGCACAAACAGTTGCACCACAGACTCTACCTTTTGAGACAGAAACTCAGAAATATATAAATATAGCATTTAGGCCCTGCCACAATTGTGCAGATGTGTCTGTGCGAGCCATTCGACAGTGCTGTTAGTCCATGCAGATTTCTGATCATGATGAGCTTTGTGTGCTATGATTGAGGTTGTCTGATGGATGTAGTTGGATGAAAAGGTTGCCGTTTTTGTTTACATTTTCATGTTATCACTTACTGCCTGTTTTGACCTTTCTTCGCCATATATTATACTGCTTGTCATTGATATTATAAAAAAATGTTAGAAGCTTCACTGCATCACATAGCAAACTGTCCATCTGTTAATTTTGAAACAACTTAAATTTATTAGCTATTAAACTGGTTTTTTCTTTCATTTCTTCTGTGTCAGTAACCGGCTGGCACAATGCAAACTACTTACAAAGAAAAAAATCATGGATATAAANTATAAACAAAGCAATTCATTAGTCTCGGCGTATGAGATCAGATACTGATGACCTCGAAAGATAAAGTTTGGCAAGCCCCAGTCAGTCAGTATCTCACCTCATATATCCACCATCATCATCTGACGTCACAGGTCACATGAACCAATTAGATGCTGTATCGGCAACAGCATGATCAGCTTGAAATTATCAGACAAACGCATCTGCTCAATTGTGGTATACCTTTCAGAAGTGCTCAGAAAATAATGTTTAAAATTATGCCTTTGATTTATTGAATAATTTCTGTTATTGAGTAAATATAACATGAAATTTATTACTGGTGCTAATTTAATAATTTTTATAATGCTCTTCACAAAATAGTTTTTCTCAAAATTAAAATATTATAATGTAATGTTTTATATCAGCCAATTAGTAATATAAGCTATTGTTTGTATGTATTAAGGCAGTCAACAGCCAGTGTCAGTAACCGGCTGGCACAATGCAAACTACTTACAAAGAAAAAAATCATGGATATAAATAAGCATAGTAATATAAAGCATGAACAGCAGACTTGACTTAATTGGCTACCAGTCTTAAACATTACACTTTTAATAAAATACTTTCAGAGAACTACTTCTTATTATTCAGTACCAGCATTACTGTTATTACCATATGCCAGTCGGTATTTACATTAAACTGTGCGCAGTCAAAAACTTTTTTTTTTTGTAAGTGCTTTGTGTACTATGAACCCTCGATAAATGTGTATGACAACTTTTTCTGCAAAACATTGCCTGAACTTGTTTAAGCTTAATGGCTCTGCCTGGCTGGTGCACAAAGTGCGTTGCAGGGGGTTTGGTAGAGAAAATGTAATTTAAAAATAGCTTAATTTTTGTAGTGGTGTTTAAGCACAAAAATCATTTAAGAAATGTTTTTTTGCCGAAAGAAGAGTTTAAAGTTCTCATTTTAACTCCAAGAATGATTTATTTGGGCATTTCCAGGATCAGTTTTAGCTGCTAAATTTTGAATATAGAAATTTTACAGTTGTATTGAGATATGAGTCATAGTTTTATCCATATTAGCATGTCATAAAAATATAGGGTCACTGCTTGAAGTCTTGTTCAAGTAAGTCGCTGATGGAAAAACTGCATGCCAGTTGAGTCAGTTTTGCATGTAGAGGCAAGTTTTGAGTGTGCAAGAGTCTACCTTAGAACTCATGTGTCTTGAGGCCTCAAACATTACAAAATAACTGCAACCAGGCGGAACCCTTAAGTTGATTTCTGTGGTTGAGTTTAATATGGTGTTTTTGGACCATGTTGTTCGCTGTTGAAATTACAAATAAGCGGTAAGCTGTGGATGTGTGGGCTTATGAGTTTTTACACATGACATTAAAGTTATTCAGAAATGTAAGCCTTCCCCCGTTCACCCTGTTGACATAACGAGAGACATTTAAAACAGATTATTAAACATTGTTAGACTTCTGGTTGCTGTTTTAATAGTGATGTCCCTGTACTGTACCAGTTTTAGTTTAGAGCTTCTTATTTTTTTCTGTGAAGTTTGTGTTGTCTACTGATATGTAACTACACAAGGTGATAATTTTTCTTACCTGTTTTTAGATATCACAAATAATTTTAATAATATTTATTCAGGCTTAGATATATTTGATGATGATTGTGAAAGGTGCTGCCTGGGAAATGTTTGGGGGCGGCAGTCATGAGCCATGAGTGGGTCAGACACATAAACAAGCACTGGAACCCCAGGTTCAAGAAGCTTCGCAAACTGAAGGTAAGTGGTTGGTGTTTGATCAGGTTAACTTGGTTGCTTATGTTGATCACAGCTACAGTTTCCCACTACAAATCCGCTTCACATGCCAGAGGAGGCCAGCCAGCAGCAAGTTTGTAAGCATTTTTACTGATATTTTTACCCATTGCATGCAGCAGCTGTTGTTTTCCCTCCATTTTTGAAAGTATGTGAGAAATGAATAAGAGTCTGAGATTGTTTTTACATTGAGGACAGTCACACAATGATCAGCTGGCCCAAGGAGTCCGGGTATTTATTTACAGACATTTGCAAAGAAATTTGGAGCTGTTATATTAATTTTGACGTATTAAAAAAATTTTGGCGCTATATATTTAATGTCAGGTATGTTTATTTGTACTGTTTTCAGTTCAGATGTCTGTTCAGCCAATTTACTAAGAGATTAAGTGTTGATGTGTATTATTTGTATTTTGCCATAATTCATAACCATATTTTTTAATGTAATTTTTATGGTCCTGTCACGTCTGGTGACGTGAAAGCTTGGAACCAACCAGTCACATCAGGGTTTGAAGCCCCAGGTGTTTTAATAGTTTTGAGGAAGGTTTATTAGTTTTTTTTATGGTGCAGTGTGACATAGTTTGAGCTCCTATCATCATTTACCATCATTCCAACTTCCTACATAAATTTAGCATGGCATGTAACCATGCAGATGGAGCACATTTTTCATTTCTTTAAGGAAACTGGATATCATCAAATTGTTATTTGTTATATATGTGGTGTTCAGGCACAGCCATAAAATGCCAGTTTAACTGCGTGCCTGAACCCTGGCATTTAATTGTTACAGGAGGTGATAGGTCTCAACATATCATCTCCACAAGAAATATGCCAGATAAGATATAGTGTCATTAATTTGGTTTTTTATTTAAACATAGATTGCCAACCACCCGCTATCTTTGTGGATCTATCACAGAACATTGATTTACAAACTCAAATTATTCTATAAAATCCAAAGATATTGGAAGAATGGAAAAGTTAATTTTTATTTATCAAACTGTAAAATGACAATTTGAACTTGAATTGAACATTCACAAGTAAACCAAGTGCCATGCAGTTAATCACAGTGTTGGATTTTAAATAATGTCAGTTGGTTGTGGTGATCGCATAGTGAAGTCCGTCTCAGTTTTAATTTTTATCATGTAATGCCATTGCAATATCCTGTGCAAATTGGACTTTAAAATCAGTTGGTGTTATTTTATTTCAATCTGTGGCTTATCACAGTAATATGTGTCCAAATACCTGTGCATGCTCTTGATGCAGAGTATTTCAGAGTATTATAATTATATCAGTAACAGCCTACACATATTTGTACTTTCTCAATAAGATGTCTGGTGACTATTACCCTGTTCTGTAGTACTGTTTGTTGTGTGTATCTAGGGTTTCGATATGTGTTCTTATACATCAATTAATTTTCATAGGGTAAATCACAGGTGCCATTTTTCCTTGTTAACACTGACATCTGTGTGTCTTATGTATTGTTTCTTTAAATGTGCACTTTATTCTTTTTCTGATTACACTCCGCTAAACTTCACTAGCAGTTGTAGGTGCAGTGCAACATTGTGTAACAGTTTGCCACACAAATTTGTTTTTTATATAATATTTGCAGTGGAACTTTTGATAGCTTTTTATTAAGTGAAGAAAAGAAGATATCTACCCAAAACATAAAATAAAGGTGTGTTTGTGTGTGCACATGCATTAACGCATGCTTACCTTATTAAAATTCAGTAAAAGTAGATTTATCGTATCTTGCAAATAACTTAATAGATAAAAGTATGGGGTCTTAGAAAATTAGTGAAATTTAGAATCAAATTCTCTCTGACCCTGAAGGTTATAATGTGGCACGCGCACAGTTATAGCCGGCTTTATAATATTGCAGCCACACAGTTAGGCCGCCATATTTGTTATGCCACACGTCAAAGTATTGATTGCTGGAAATTACCACTCTGCTAGCTCAGAGGTAGTAACACGAGATACTTTAAAAAGGATGCCAATTCAATATTAAATAAAGTCAAGTTCCAGTTTATTTGTTCTATACTTTTATTTACCAATCAAGTGAAACAGTTCACATACGATCTTCAGGTATGCAGAGTACGTACCGGTTCACAGATAAACAGAGAATTGCAGAAAAGCGCCACAGTCGTTTACGAACTATTGATGTCTCAAAAACTTGCATCGCAAGAAGAAGTTACGAAGGCAGGAGGGACGTCCGTTCTCTCCTGGCACCCTACCGACCTACCACACCGGCAAAAATAATTTAATAGAATTTAAAGTTCAAGCCGAAAAGAATTGAAGTGAAAAAGATTTAGCGGTCGCGGGTGCTTGCCGGTGTGGTTGAAGTTTGTCACGCTTGATGCGTCTTCTCTCGTAGCTTGTTCTAGATCATTTATTTTTGGACGAGTACTCGTCCAGGGTTTTTACCACTTGTGGCTACCCCATCCCCCTTTCTCAGATAAGGGCCTGGCGTGGGCTGCTACGCACACTCTCCAGACTGTGTAGCCTGCTTAACTGCGCCGTCAAGATAACAATAAGGGAACTTCTGAGGCAAAACTTGTCGACGCAGTCTGAAAAAAGGTAATCTAATGTTGACTCATAACAAAATCTAAAATTTTGAAAGCGGCAAACGTATGCCTGATAAACAAACTATCATGGTAAACGAACCAACACAGCTTTAATTTTATAACCCGATAAAAATATTACGAAGCTTGACAAAGCGAAAGAAAATGAAACACGCGTCCCGAAAATTAATAACTTGCATCTTTACATTTCCCCCCTCAGTTTGGGATAGATTTTGAAGAAATCTTTCCCAAAGCAAAACCTATCTTCTATGCCGCTACTCTGTAAACCACTGTGCCTTTGCTCCTTGAAAACAATTTACATATATAAAGTGGTAATTAACTCATAACAAAAATATTCACTTCACCTGTTAAAGAAGAGTGACAAGATATTTACGAGGATGCTGCAAGAAAATCATAAATTATTCACATGTTGTTATTTGTGGTTGAGGGTGTATTTTCAACCTGTGCCATTGATGATTCATTGTGGGTTGCTGCCCTTTGGTTCCTCACTGGGATCAGCACACACACTTCCAAAAGGGGACCCAGGTCTGCTCCAAAACTATAAAAGCCACTCCAACTGCCTTACCTTATGCCAGTGCTGACAAAAAAATTAAAGCCACTGCGACTGCCTCTCAATAGGCCAGTGCTGACTATAAAAAAGAGCCCCAGACCTGTCCCAATCCAAATACACTCACTCCTTGTGCCACTGATCCCAGGACACCATAATCTGCAGCAACATCTCCTACTACTAATATTCTTAAGGCTCAATACTATACAACACCTCAACATTTGGAAATTTAGGTAACATTTACTGCAGCCTTAATTAATCTTCCTTATTATTCCTATTGTCAACTCTTAATGCAAAATAACAGTAATTATTTGTTTCTTTATGTTACACAATTTTGAAATGTAAAATAAAACCGATTAACATTCATGTAGCACTTCCTGTTCGGTACTCTGCATAAATAAATCCCATTAGACACAATAACACAACTGTTTACATAATTGAAAGGGTATATCTCAGTTCACAGAATCTTTACTAATACAAAAACTCCTTTTAATCATATATTAGAACATTTCCCTTAGATTAATTAGCAATTCATACTACTCTTTACAATATTAACTTATTTCTCATTAATAATTTATAATACAGTATGTATTAAGAAAGAAAAAACCACACACAGCTATTACCACTACTAGCCCATGGCAGCTTGAGCTTCTACTATCAAGATGCAGTGAGTTTCTACACAACTTTTTACTAAGGACTTACTAATTACCGTATTTTCAATAGTAAGTTGTAGTAATTAAATTATAAAACATGGTAATAAAATATTATTATATTAACTTTAGTACATATTTTGAAATAAAACTACCCAGATTTACAGAAAATTCACAAATGTTCTTTTAAAAATAAAACCTTGCATATATATGCACAGTACCAGATATAATGAATAAACTTGAATTTTCACACATGACAATGCCAAACTTTAACAATTAACAAAATCACTCAATTTCAAATAAAATACTCTCAATGTTATGCAAAAGAGCACACTATTTTGACCTCAAAAACACTTTACAACTTCAAATTATTATTTTATTACAACAGTGGCAGCATTTATAAAAATTATTCATTCTTTTTCAGCTTATATACTTACACTTTTGGTGAATGTAAACGAGTTGGATAAAATTAACTTAAGATTTCTCTGACCATACACAGTTGCAAATTCTAATACTTCAGGTCCTAATACCTGTTCTAATCCTCTAATGAAATTACTTACTGAAACATTTAACCCAAATGGTAGGCGTGTAAAACAATATGATGTTCCTTGTACTTTGAAGTCAGTATACTTCCTACTCTCTTCCTTTAAGGGAATTTGCCAATAGGAAGCAACCAGGTCTATTTTAGAAAAATATTGACAGCCTTCAAATTTTCGCAACAATTCCTCCATGGGCGCAGGTGTCTCCCTGTCTGGTACTAAAATAGTATTTAATTGTCTCGCATCTAAACAGAACCTCACATTTCCACCTTTCTTGCTGACTACAACCAAAAGGTTAGAATGCTATCAAGTATGCCTTTTGATTACTTGACACTTTACCATATTCTGAATTTCTTTGTTTACTGCAGGTCGAACAGCAAATGGTACTGGGTATGGCTTACTTGCAGAAGGCTTGTGTTCTTTTACTACTAACTCACATTCATACCTTTTGTTTAATCCTGGAAACTTTGAAAAAACCTGTCTTTCTGACTCCAGAACATTATTGATTGTATTTGCCATATCTGATTTAATAGTCCCCTACCTGCTTTAATATACTGAAACTTACTATCGATAGTGTCATCTCTTTCTGCCTCTTCTGCTATCAACATACGACAGCCATATGAAATTTGGTTATTTACTTGCCCATATTTTCCTTCAAGTATTCTTAACTGTAATGATTTTCTACACCCCTCTTCTTCACAAAATGGAATTACTGTTTCACCCCCCATTAGTTGTATTGTTTTATTTGCATAGTTGATAATAGCTTGATATTGTCTCAACCAATCTGATCCTATTACTGCCTCAATACTCAAACCCTTTACCACCAAAAAACTTATCCAAAAACACTGTTGTCGGAATGTTATTTCTATCATTTCTTCTCTTTTCACATTTTTATTTCTGACCCCTGTTGCTCCCACTATAGTTACATTTGACACTGCAATACTAGGTGAATCTGACTTAATGATTTCTTTAATAGTGTTTTCACATTGTTCTGACATAGCAGTTACTTCGCTTCCAGAATCAACTAATATGGGTAACAATATCTGCCCCTTCCCTGCGACTGTGCCTATTATCACAGGACATCCATTATTTTGACTATTTTCATTTTCTTGTTCCCATTCTGTTCCTATTAATTCTGATCCTTATTTAATGAAATTTAGAGTAGATACAACAGCAATTTGTCTCTCGCAACTATTTTCTGCCCATGCTACTATTGTGGGGGTATGCTCTGTGCAATGGCCCTCCCCTCCAATTTGTTTAAATGCGGTGCTGAAGGTGATGGTTGGGGACTGATATTTGAATCTCTTTGATCCCAAGTTTCACCTTCTCTTTGACCTGATCCAGTGCCTCTGTAGTTCCTGTTATTTCCCCAGTTCCTGTTATTTCCCCAGTTCCTGTTATTTCCCCAATTCCTGTTATTTCCCCAATTTCGTCCCATGTATCGGTTTCTAACTTCCCTATTGTAATGACCTTGGTACCTCCCATTGCCCCCGTGACGATAATTAATCCCACCTGGTTTATATTTGTTTCCCTGGGCTCGTGTCTCCTGTGCAGATGTTTCCTATCCTCGTTTATCATTCCTAGTCTTCTGATTCGATTTGTGCTCATCATTCCTGTAACCATATCTACCTTCCCATTCATCTCTCCTATCAAAAGCCTCCAGAAGGGCCACAACTTCATCTATTCTAGTTGCACGAGACCCTATAATGCCATCCTGTACCCTTGCAGGGAAATGGTGCACTACGTGGGTTAGAAGCCTTTCCTATGCTATTGGAAAAGCCAAAAATTTGGCCTGCAGGTAAAGATTTTGCAAATACTCGGCCAAGGGGCCACCCCACAATGAGTACCTTCCTGTAAATAAATTTTGCAAGAATTCATCGTGCTACAATCTACTCCAATGTTTTTGCAAAAAAGCTGCTCGAACATCTGCATATTTGTTCCATAATTGTTTCCGATTAGTAGCCCATTGCTTGGCTGCACCCTCTAATCGAGAGACAAACAAATTTAGTTTGTTTTCCTCAGAACATGCCAGCTGCTTTATAGCCCTATCACATTTTTAGTGAACTGTATTGCGTGCACACCCCTCTCATTACCATAAAATTTAGGAACCATCTTGTCAAAAGTATTTGCACCCTTGACAGCGAGACCAACATGTCTACATTCCAACACTTGTCTGTCGCCTTGTCCAGAATTGTATATTGGTAAAATTTCTTCAGCTATCTGTGCTTTGACTGTCTCTAACCTTTCTTCCAACTGCTGTTCTAATTCCTTTTCATGTTCCTCTACCTTCTGGACATTATTTTCTACTGTATTTGTTTTATGGTTTACTGTTTGAAAGTTTATATCTCTATTATGGAATTCCTTTCGTAGACTTCCCTGAAATTCTTTCATCTCCTGTTGTGTTACAGTCGTTTCCTTTACTTGTCTGTTTTCATTTTCTAGTCCGGTAATTAGACTACCAATTTCATTTACCAGCGCTTGCAGAACTACGACCGACTGTTTATTTTCTGTTAACTTAACCTCTAATTCTTGTGTTTTTTCAATAGTTTTAATGCCCAACTGTTCTACCTGTTCTTTAGTTTCCTGTATCCTATTTTCACACTGTATTGTCATTTGTACCCCCTAGTTCTTGAGCCTGTTATTCAATTCTGCAAATTTGTTCTCACTCTTTTCTGCTTGTCGCCTAATTTCTTGCCCTAATTCATGTTTAAGCTCCTGTTGTTCTTGTTTAAACTCCTGTTGTTTCTGTTTAAACTCCTGTTGTTCTTTCTGTAAGGACAACAGGATATTAAACATTTCTGTCAGACTATTAGTTTCCTGTGAAGGATCTGGGGCTTTTCCCCTATCTAGTTTATCTCTTATTAAATCCCTATCGGTTATTTCTTCATGTAGGCCTACCTCACTGTCTGAGTAATGCGCCATTTCTCTTCTCGATTTGTTGTTTACTGAACCTATATATAATTCCGTATCAGACTGGCTACGATTTCTAATCCAATTCTGTGACGTTACTTTTAACCTTATTTATAAAAATTACACAATACCTAACCTTCAATACAGTAAACCAAACTCCTGGCGAAATTAACATAACCTGCACACAAAATAACTCTTGGCGAATTTACTTGTACTGGTGGCTTCACTGTTGATTGATGATTTCTTACCGTGTTACTGCTGTTGTTTCGTACCTGGAACTTTGGCGCCGGTCACTGGAACACTGGAACTGCCGGTATCGTGTTGCGTAGCTCGTAGACACGTTTGGAACTGCCGGCTGGTAACTTGGTAATGTGCTGCTTGATGTTCGTAAATCCCGAGTCGTCAAGTTGTGGTTAATCGCCCCACGTTGGGCGCCATATTGTAATGTAGCACGCGCACAGTTATAGCCGGCTTTATAATATTGCAGCCACACAGTTAGGGCGCCATATTTGTTATGCCACACGTCAAAGTATTGATAGCTGGAAATTACCACTCTGCTAGCTCAGAGGTAGTAACACGAGACTCTTTAAATAAAAAGGACGCCAATTCAATATTGAATAAAGGGTAATTATTAAGTTTAGGGGCTTTTCTGTAACCCCCCCCCTCCCCCCACCCCCAAAGTGGTATATTTCCACTCTACTAATCACGTAGAACACGAATATACTAGGAGCGACTAATTTCTTGATATGTGCCCACCTAACCTAACAGAACCTAACCCCACGATGGGTGAATCACTATTTTACATTTTTAAACTAACCTAGGATTGTAGCGTTGTAAACTAACCTAGGATTGTAAGGTTGTAAAGTAATATACGATTATACAATATTAATCAAATCTCCGATCAACACCTTACAATCACAGACTAGATGGGAACCCTATAATCCTACTTTAGTTTAAATAACTGCAATCCTAGGTTAGTAAAAAATATAAAATAGTGATTCACCCATCGCGGGGTTAGGTTAGGTGGGCACATATTATACAATTAGTCATACGTTAATGACGCTACTATAGTCGTGTTCTGCGTTACCTACCAATAATCCTGGGTTAGTTTAGAAAGAATGTGAAATTGTGGGATGAAAACGTCCGGAAAAACCTTGTTTGAATTACGTTATATAACTACATTTGCACGTCAAGCTACCTGTTAGGATTTTTGGGTTTTACACTAAACTACGAGTTTAGGATTTTAGTGATTTAAAGGAGGCGTAAAACACACCAAAATAATATCAATTTACTCACCAATGTAGACGGGTGTTACATACCTCTGTCAACGGCCAATTCAACCTCATCTCACTCGATGAAATCGCCATCTTCCACAAAGCGCCACATACGCGCATATAACGCACTAAAACACTCATTTACAGCAGAATATATACACAGACACACTCGTTAATAGGCTAATATAACGCACTCTTGCTCGCTTTCTCCGTTTTAAATTACGAACGTATCAACACCTAACTCACCGCGATCCGCACCTGTGGCCAGACACTGGGATACTAACGTATGGCCCGTGATGACGTCTGCGGCCGCTAGATTGCGTGAAATATGCAATGCGCAGCCATTATTAATGGTGGTAGACGTTAATAGACGTAAACATCAAATTTAGCGATTTATTTAAATATGTTCTACTTATTTTAACATTACGCCGTCTTGAATATGAACAAGATAAGCTGTGCAGAACCCGTTAATGCAACTTTTGTTGGTCTAGGACATTTCGTTCACAAACGTAAACAAACTGCCTGAACAGTCATTTTGCAATTATTGTTCAATTTTTTAAAATATGTTGTACTTATTTTAAAGCTATGCCCGTAGTATATTCGTGTTCTACGTGATTAATAGAGTGGAAATACACCACTTTTTGGGCTTTTTTTTTTTTTTACAGAAAAGCCCCTAAACTTAATAATTACCAAATAAAGTCAAGTTCCAGTTTATTTGTTCTATACGTTTATTTACCAATCAAGTGAAACAGTTCACATACGATCTTCAGGTATGCAGAGTACGTACCGGTTCACAGATAAACAGAGAATTGCAGAAAAGCGCCACAGTCGTTTACGAACTATTGATGTCTCAAAAACTTGCATCGCAAGAAGAAGTTACGAAGGCAGGAGGGACGTCCGTTCTGTCCTGGCACCCTACCGACCTACCACACCAGCGGAAATAATTTAATAGAATTTAAAGTTCAAGCCGAAAAGAATTGAAGTGAAAAAGATTTAGCGGTCACGGGTGCTTGCCGGTGTGGTTGAAGTTTGTCACGCTTGATGCGTCTTCTCTCGTAGCTTGTTCTAGATCATTTATTTTTGGACGAGTACTCGTCCAGGGTTTTTACCACTTGTGGCTACCCCATCCCCCTTTCTCAGATAAGGGCCTGGCGTGGGCTGCCACGCACACTCTCCAGACTGTGTAGCCTGCTTAACTGCGCCGTCAAGATAACAATAAGGGAACTTCTGAGGCAAAACTTGTCGACGCAGTCTGAAAAAAGGTAATCTAATGTTGACTCATAACAAAATCTAAAATTTTGAAAGCGGCAAACGTATGCCTGATAAACAAACTATCATGGTAAACGAACCAACACAGCTTTAATTTTATAACCCGATAAAAATATTACGAAGCTTGGCAAAGCGAAAGAAAATGAAACACTCGTCCCAAAAAGTAATAACTTGCATCGTTACAAGGTGTTTCTGGTCTTGCACACTTTCGCGAGTTGTCATCTTTCTTGATGACCGTGGCCGTGAACCATGAGATTCAACTAAGTAGCCTAATGTTTTTATAAAAAAAACAGTTGTAATATTTTAATAATGTGACATTAATTTAGACAATCACCCCTGTAGGCCTTCCACAAACATTTTCAAAGTTAATTTCGTGACATGCATCAAATTATTATACAAGAACATTTTGAAATATGCTCAGTCATAAGAGATGCCTTTCTTCTTCTGTTGTGTCATTATTCTTCAAGAGTTTCTAGTAGTGCTGAGACAGTAACACACAGTAGAATCCATTGTTAACCTTTCCTAGGTGTAAATGGTGGTGGGGTTTGCAAATGAAGGGAAACAATCAAACTTGAAAATTATCGTGAGCAGTTGATGTTAATATGGATTAATGGGCAGTACAGGTAATACTTTAATATTTTAAGCTCCTAAAATATTATACAGGCTGTCAGGTAATTCGCGGATACGGATTGCACCACACGAATCTGTGATCAAAACTAAGTAGAAAATAGTCTATGGTAAAAAAGTGTAAGGCTCTTAGTTTATGAGAAAAATTATATTAAAGTACATAAAATGACTGTATTTCACGTTAAGCACAGCATACAGCATCAGCATACAAATGTCGAAACATCGTAACAGGTGTTTGAAGTTTGCTCTGCCCATAGCAGTGCACTTTACAACACATTAGATGCATGCAGTATAGATGGAGCTTGGCCACCAGATGCACCCATTGCCATGTCCCAGTAATCACTGCATGTGAACTCCATGGCCTCTTTGACACTAGCTACTGAGCTCGGCTCATTCCCTTGCCGTATGCCTTACGACAGACACATTGGTTACAGCATTGCCACATCACCTCACCTTTATCTAATTGGAATACCACATGTTTGCTAAAATGGTTTTGGACCCTTCATGTCGTTTTTCTCGTAAATGAAAGGTCTTATGCATTTTTACCAAAGAGTATCTTCTACTTAGTGATGTTCACAGATTTGTCTGTATCCGCGAATTACCTGTAACTCTGTATATCTAATAAATTCATAGTATGGCTTAATATGTAGGTCAGTTTTTGTAGTAATGTAAAGATATTTTTCCAACTTTAAGGATAGATATTTCTACTACAGTCTATAAACAGTAACTGTTATACTGCATACAAGTACTGTATACTAAATTTTGACTGACGCTGTGACTAACTTATGCTCTCGTCTGTGAAGTATTTATCAGCTGATGGGTTGTTGCGGGTTGTATGTTGTTATGTTGGCGATATTTATGATGACTATAAAAAATAATAGTACTCAGAACCAAAAGTTGTAATTCAAAACTTGCTTACAACATTTATGGTATAAATTATGTATTTAAAGTAATGTACAAATTTTTTTTCGCTTTTAGCAAATTGGCTTTAAAAACATGTTAAGCAATTATGATGGAGCATGCAGACACTTTTGATCAGTGAAACGTTTCCAGCTTGGTGAACACCATTGTGTATTTGATCTCTTTTGTCACGTTTATGAGAGTACCTCACTGGTATTGTTTGTAATATTTTATCAGTAGTTAATTTTTTTATTTGCTTTCATTAAGCATTGTTGCTGCCTGAATTCACAGTAAGGGCACATATGCACCCCAGAATGTTCCCTTCAACACTTTGTAACGTTCGGTCCTTAGTTACACTGCCGATGTTACGTTGCCACGCTAGCTCAAAGGTAGAACACGAGACTCAGTAAAATTGATGCCGTTTAATTAAGAAATAAGTTCCAGAGTAGTTGTTATATATGTTTATTTAACATTTAGTGAGACAGTTCACAGACAAAGTTCCAGTATGCAGAGTACGAACGTTCACATATCACCATACAAGTGCAGAAACAGCGCCACAGTCGTTTACAGGTTAAGAAATAATAACTGCTGCTACCTCCCACACCGGCGGATAAATAAAATAAATTCTAGTTGCCAATGTGGGGGTTCTCGTCACGCCCGACGTGGTCTAGGCGAGCATTCTATTACGGAACTGAAGGGCGACTGTCCTCGCCGCCGACTGACTTGAAGTGAAGTCGCCGCCGACTGACTCTGAAGTGCGGCTGATCTGAACTGAGACCAAGTGCGACTGACACACGCGTCTTTGTGTGCTGCCTCTCTCTCCGGAGATAAGGGTCCGGCATCCGGCATCTGCCAGAAGCGTCATCCAAAACTGCGCTGTGTCCCGCTCTCAACATGTTATCGTAACTGACACGTTAACGAAACTGTGTTGTATACACTAAAACTGCGCCGGAGGAACTAAAACTGTTGATGCCGTCAACATACACATAAACGAACTTCTCGTATAAAATTTGTACGACGCAGCCTGAAAGTATCTAAATAATGCTGACGCTTAACAAACACTGAAAACTGCGATGTTTGAAACGAAACTGCAAACGTCCGCCCGATAACCGTAAAACAACAAACGTCTGCCTGATAAACAAACTATCACGGGAAACGAGCCACCACGGCTTTCAACTTCAAGCCCGATAAAAATATTACGAAGCTTACCAAAGTTTAGAAAAAATGAACGAAATTGAAATACGTGTCCAGAAAATTAAAAATATTGCGTCATAACAACTTGCTAACATCACAAAGACAAATTAAACTCACATTGAGTGTAATTCGGCCGAATAAAACTCGAGGTAGAAAAAAAAAACAGGTGTCCAAATTCACAAAAGAATGTTCCTCATGAAGGGAACAAGAGCTTGCGACATGGGAAGGGATCAAGGGCACATTGTATTGAAATCGAACATAGCTAGTAAGTCATTGTGTTTTGTAAATAACATATTTTAAATCAGTTATTAGAATGTTTGAAATGTACATGGCCTAAAAAACCACCAGTTAAATTTGTTGTTTTGTAGTGTAAAAATAACATGTTTACTATATGGAAAATCAAAAGAGTGTAAGGTTAATTTCACTAGAAATATTTACGTACAAAGCGTTTATTACTCGCAATGGCACCAACAGGAACATGTTTGTCGTGTTTTGTTCTTTTGGTGAGGTTAAAACTTTCCAGGTTATAATAATTTTAATATTACTTCCTTACGAGCAAAATTTTCCACTGCTCCATCAAAATAGCATGTTCAAATTGATACTGTCTTGTAGAAGAGCTGCAAAAAAATACCATCTCATGAAAAACATTAAACTAAAGCACTCCTCCAAATCCCTCTATGAGCAATAAAATAAACAGAGTCCCAGCAGAGTATAACTTGGCAATAATAAAAATATGATCATATAATTTATTTAAAGACATTGTTTTCTTCATTGACAGAACAGCTGTGGCAGAAGGATACATTGTGATTGTGCTACTTTTCTAGAACTCTCAAAATGTAATGTACTTATATGAAATGAAGTTTAGCATTTGTCCACTTTTATTTACACAGTGACATTTTTAGTTTTATTTAGAACTGAATTACACAACTTTTATATTTATCTCCATTTAAGTTGTCTTTTGGTCTGTAATCCTGCTACATATATGGTACAAGTGGTTAGTTGTGTGAATACAACTAATTATACATGTAATTATAAGCATATACTATGTAAAATTTCAATTTTGAAGTTTATGAACTGGCAATAATACATTCTTGCCAAGTAACAAATGGCCTATAAGTACAAAATAAAGAATTTATATGTTTGTAACGGGCACTCGTGTGATGTCAATAACGTATATTGCGAGAAATATAGTTGGTCTGAATAAAATGTTGGCTCTGCTTGCTTGAACTGTTGCAGTGTAATTTAATTCTGCTTCACTGTGATACCTGCCAATGCTGAAGTTTGGAAGTAGGTATTGAATATGCTCTGCGGCGTGAGGCGCCAGCACTTGATGTTAGCCCTCAGTGATAGGGCGTAGAAATACGTCGACACTGTTGTCTCTAGGTCCAATTTACTAATAAATTACACTTTATTTGCGAGTTCACATAATCGAGTTTTATTGTTGCTTGAACAGGTTAACTGGTACATGAACTCACGAGACAACTCCCCTCCCCTTTTTCTATGTAGGCTACGTATGGTTTGACGCCGCGATTGGCTTGGGGGGGTTGGGGGCAGGATTCTTCACACCTGGTGTAGAACTATTTATCTGACACTGCGGCGCTGTCTTCCCTCGGCTGGCGACTTGGAACTGCTCCGGCGCTTGGTGGGGCGTCCCGACGCCTGCTCTCGGAACTCCTCCTCCCGGGTCCTCCCGTCGCATGTCCCGTCTGACGGCCTCCGACTGAGGTCGACGTCGTGACGCATTCTCGATCCTCGACTGACTCGTTGACGTCTCTCAACTGACTGCTCGCGTCTGACTGCCTGATGTCGTCCTGTTCCGAACCGGACGTCTCGCTCTAGGTCCTCCAACTGACTGCCTGACTGCTCGATCCTCGACTGACTGATCCGTTCCTCCCTCCTTCTCGTGGTTTTGTAGGCTCCATCGCCATATTCAACTTGCACC
>NQII01000396.1:6190-190512 GCA_002778355.1 Clitarchus hookeri | reverse complement strand
TGCAGGAACAGTTGCACGTGCAGAAACCTTTGGTAGCACGCCTTTGCAGCTGCGAGGCGCTGTCACTCTTCCGGTACGTCCGCTAACCCTTAATCTTTATTGCGGTCGTCCGCCTGCGAGCTTCGCCAGAGCGTGTGTTCTGACGAATAAAATATAGGGACGCAGAATGCGTCAAACTCCCCACCGCTCTCTTCGTCAGTGCACGCTCTTGCATTTCTTCCTCTTATGGTTGTCCTCTGGGCTAATCGCGGTTCTGTGCGCGCGCGCGGCGCTGCGCTTGCGTTGCTGGGAGGCAGCGAAAGCAGCTGGGGCGGCCTTCTGCTTCTGACCTCGTTAGGGGTGGAGAGGGGCGGTCCCCCTCCATACTCTGTCGCGTGGCCCTGGCAGTGCGTCTGAGGGAAAGTTAGGGCTTCTGCGTCACAAACCAGTTTGTGAGGGGCACACCCTCTTACAATTTAAGAACATCGCAGGCCCGCAAAACCCTGGGGGTCCGAGCTTCTACCTGCTCCTAATTCTCAGGCGGGGGGTTGTCTCACACTTTGAAAATTGACAAAAAGTACAAACAAAATAAACCCTGGTCACATTGCACACTCCTCTTACATCCTTACAATTAATTACACTGGTTCATTACACACTCTGTTCTGCCGCACTACCCGGCCCGTCCAGGCTGGGGTAAATTTTTACTGAAGCGTTGCCAACAGGTTATGCGAGCAAGCTTCTCTTACTACTTAGGAACAAAAACCCTGTTATCTTATGAGCCTCTCTGCCGCTCCACACGAGCGTAAGCAACACTGACCCTCGCTGCAAAAATAAACACACTTTGTTTATGGGGGCTGGTAGGCCTCTCAACACGAAAAAAAAAAAAACTTCGTTTTCTCCTCCGACCGTGTGACTCGTGACTCGTACCCGAAAGAAACAACTTACAATGGCTGAGGCTCTAAATCTCGAATTCTAATACATAGTTACACCTTTTTATCCACGTAACTTGCCAACGGTAAACAACAAGCGAACATCGGTAAACCCTAAATAACCATTGCTACATAATGAGACTGATGAAGTGAAACATCGGTAAACAATAATAACCACTCTCAAACCTAGCGGTAAACGACTGGTACATAATTGCGCATTTCTCGGGATTAACAACACCATGCATGGCCCTGGCCGTGACGTGAACACACGTTATTTATGAGGGCAGGTAGGCCTCTCAAAACAAACTTCCTGGCGGTCTTTTACTCACTCTGACTCTGGCGGTAAAAAAACTCATATTCCTATCTCGGCTGGCTGCTTAACTCTCGAATTTCACCTTACACACTAACCCTTGTTAAATATAACACCAACTCAGACGAGCTAAAATCACGCGAATTTAACCGTATTTTAATTACCGCGGCACTGCCACTTTACCGCATAAAACCACTACATACCTTAAGAATTTCTTATTAAAACTCTAAGCCAAGGACTCCAAAAGACCGTACAAATTTTTGCCACTTGTAGAAATTTTCCAAAAAAATTTTTATTTTAGAACTTTAAAATCATTGGTTAACCTATAAATGGGTCACTTAAAAATAATCGAAGTTATCTTGGACCTTTTACATAACATAACCTTTCATTCTACCCAACTCGCGCCATTGAAATAAAACATTTAATTTTCCCGACACAACTACTTGGAATCCCCATGTATCTCGCGTCACGCACGCCCGCACGGTGGGAGCCTAGCCATTGGCCGGAGCTTCGGCCACTCCCGGGCCTTTAACCTCGTAGATTAAAGATTACTAATTCTTACTCGTTTTTCAAGCGATGCTTACTGACGTACGGACTTTTTCTGTAGTAATACGTAACAAAATATAAAAACGACTGATTTAAAACCATGATTCTCGCCCTCAGCGTCGTTACGCGAAGTATACTCGTCACAAGCGGTCCACTCATACAACAAAAACGTATTATCAAATGCAGTCAACGTCATAAGCCATGACAATTAAGAAATTAAATAACTCACATATGGTTCTCTACACTATATTTAGTAGGCAGCTTTTTCCCGTAACACTTTACATACTATATACCTCCAGTAACAGGTATATGAAAATTAATTCTTAGCCACTTAACCAAACTTTGGCGATTAAAAAGTATTAAGGTTATTGCCACTGTCTGTGTAGTGACAGGTTGTAATTCTTACTGGCATTTCTTACTGGTATCTGTTGGGTTATCTTTTAACACACTCCCTGCCGCCTGACGAGCGGTCTGACGGGGCAACGATACACAAAACGACACTGCCTCTGGCAGTGAAGTACACACACTCGTAAACAATGCTTTACAGTGGTAACCAACAAGTACAATCACTGTTGATACACAGTGGTAAACAAAAAGTAAACAAAATACAAACATCGGTGAACATCTATTAATTGGAGACACACAAGTGCAAGCAATCAGTAACTGGCAAACAGTGCTACTGATGAATTTAGCTCGGGTACAATGAGACGGATGTCGTGCCTCTTTTGTTGCGGACTTTCGTGGTTTTCACTGTGCATGTTTGAACACATAATTACACTACAACATTGACTTGATAAGTTGGCTGAAGGCCTCTCCACACTTCGNTACACTACAACATTGACTTGATCAGTTGGCTAAAGGCCTCTCCACACTTCGTACTTGCGGTTTTGAAATTAATGAAACTAATCGGTCACTTTGCACTCGGTAAACAAAATATATTCTTCTGCANGGAGCGGGGAAGGGTCCCCCCCCGTCCATCACCCGTTCAGTTGATGTCTGCGGGCTGCTGTCTCGTCCCGCCGATTGGTTGGGTCTGCATGGTACCGCCTCGCCTCGCTGAAGTTGTCTGGGTTCGACTCTTTGCTGATGCAGTCCACTTTCTTCCTTACTTCATTTTCTTTGCGGTCGCTTCTTCTCGCGTTTCTCTTTGCTTGTCCGCTTCACCCGGTCATTCCCGTGCGCGCAAAGCTTCTGCTGGCGCTTTAACTCCCGTGCGCTCGCCCGGGTTTGTTTATCTTCGGGCACCGACTGCGCGATATTACTGGGTTTGTTTTGGCATCTTGCGTTTACCCCTATCTCGCAGTCTCTGTACCATACAGTGAACTATTTTCCTGCCCTTTCTCTGCCGCTCCTCCGAGTGGTCTTATGGCGGGCGGAAATACTGGTATACTTGTTCGGAAAGTGCCACTATTCCCCATCCAGGGAATCTTTCACCGGCGCTCCGGTTACTGTAATTTTGTTTATCTACGGGCACAGACTGCGCGATCTTACTGGATTTATTTGGCAGCTTGCTTTTACCCTTATCTCGCAGTCTCTGTACCATACAGTGCACTATTTTCTCTGCCGCTCACTCCGAGCAGACTTATGGCGGGCGGAAATACTGGTATACTTGTTCGGAAAGTGTCCCTATTCCCCATCCAGGGAATTAGTACTTACTTTTTCCTAGTTTAATTCGTCGGCGCGGTATTTGTCCTGTCCGCCTGACACCACGTCACTCCCACCATCCAGTGAAAGTGACCACTCTCCGCTAATACGTCCTCTTGCCCGTTCCTGGCATGTCCTCCTGCCCGCTACTGGCATCCGCTCCCATTCGCTAATTTATCCCTCGTTTTTCTCGTCGTTTGTCGGCACGGTTATTTACCTGTCTGCCTGACACCATGTCACTCCCACCATCCAGTGAAAGTGACCTATCTTCGCTAATCCGTCTCTCTTGCCCGCTTCTGGCATCTCCTCTCGTCTCCCGTTCGTGTCGGCGTGGTAGTTAGTTACCCGGCCCGCCGGACACCACATCACTCCCACCATCCAGTGGAAGTGACTTCCTTTCTTCGCTAATACGTCCTTCTGCCCGCGCCTGGCATCCGCTCCGCGTTTCCTCTCCCATTCGCTAATTTCTCCCTTGTTAATTGGGACTTCTTAAAGTAATATTTCTGGACGCTACAGGCTGATTTGTCATAGCCTCCCTGACGTCTGTGTTTAGCCTGGCTGGCTCGTTATCGTTCACCGTCTGGTGACCTAGTAACCCACTGGGGATTTCTATTCTTCTCCGCCTTCCTCCTAAACTCAGCGCACGTCTGCCGCCTGCCCTTTTCTCGTCTGGTTTATTGCTTTGCTCCCTCCTCGGTTCTATACTATCAGGAAATTGGACGCCACGAGTTTAATTTATGACTACTCGAAGTCACGAGGGTTGGTTTATGACTCCCCCGAAGTCATGAATGTGCCAGGCTAGCTCGGTCAGGGCAGAGGTCCCCTTTCTCCCGGGTAATTTAGCTTGTCTTTGCTTCTTTCTATACAGATTTCAGCTTGCCCCTTAGTTGCGGCACCAAAATTGATACCTGCCAATGCTGAAGTTTGGAAGTAGGTATTGAATCTGCTCTGCGGCGTGAGGCGCCAGCACTTGATGCTAACCCTCAGTGATAGGGCGTAGGAATACGTCGACACTGTTGTCTCTNTTGTCAAATTATTAGAAGCTTTTGGAAACTGATACCTGCCAATGCTGAAGTTTGGAAGTAGGTATTGAATTTGCTCTGCGGCGTGAGGCGCCAGCACTTGATGCTAACCCTCAGTGATAGGGCGTAGGAATACGTCGACACTGTTGTCTCTAAGTCCAATTTACTAATAAATTACACTTTATTTGCGAATTCACATAATCGAGTTTTATTGTTGCTTGAACAGGTTAACTGGTACATGAACTCACGAGACAACTCCCCTCCCCTTTTTCTATGTAGGCTACGTATGGTTTGACGCCGCGATTGGCGTCGTGGGGGGGGGGGGCCAGGATTCCTCACACCTGGTGTAGAACTACTTATCTGACACTGCGGCGCTGTCTTCCCTCGGCTGGCGACTTGGAACTGCTCCGGCGCTTGGTTGGGCGTCCCGACGCCTGCTCTCGGAACTCCTCCTCCCGGGTCCTCCCGTCGCACGTCCCGTCTGACGGCCTCCGACTGAGGTCGACGTCGTGACGCATTCTCGATCCTCGACTGACTCCGACTGACTGACTCGTTGACGTCTCTCAACTGACTGCTCGCGTCTGACTGCCTGATGTCGTCCGGTTCCGAACCGGACGTCTCGCTCTAGGTCCTCCAACTGACTGCCTGACTGCTCGATCCTCGACTGACTGATCCGTTCCTCCCTCCTTCACGTGGTTTTGTAGGCTCCAACGCCATATTCAACTTGCACCGTCCCTGCACATGGCCGGGGTGCTTGCCACGTCCCCCCTGAGTCGTAAAATACGTGGCCGCTGCTCCTGTGGTCCGCAGTCGGCCTGGCGTCGCCCCTTGATTCTGGCCGGGAAGTTTATTGTTCCGTTCTGCACGTGCAGGAACTCTTGTGTGGCCTCTTTGGTTCGGCACACTTATGCCTCAGGATATTGTGTCGTTATTCTCCCCGAACGCCCGCTAAAAGATCTCATGGTTTATTGCGGTACAAGCCCGGGACGGACGCAGCTGGTGGTGGGATCTCGGTGTCCCTTGGGCAGCTGCAAAATGCAGCTGTGTCCGCGCCCTGGTGCCTTCTGTTGTCTCCGGATGTCGTCTGCTATTTGTTCTGTCAGCGGTGGAAAAATATAGTATTGGAAGTTTTCGGTCCTGAAAATAGGTCAGGGAAAATGGTATGATTCAGCCTGGAAAACAGGGAAAAGTCAAGGAATTCCAAAATGGAATTTCAGTGAACATCCTGTTATAGGTTTACCCTGTTTGTTAACCACTTCCATTTTACAACTACTTATGCTAGCACAAGATTTACTTAGCGCCATTATTTCAACGAAAACTTTATACGCAAGCAAATGAAAAACAGTGGGGATCGTTCAAAGCCTGTCGTGGTACTGGCCACTTAGGCTACGGGCTAGAGCAAACACCAGAGGCAGCTGTTGTGCTACACATTATCTGTGTTGACTACACACGAGTTAATACTTTGTTATTGTCTGCTTATAAAGCAGGGCGGAAACATTTAGAAATACCTACGAAATATGGAAGAACGAATAATATTCTTTTTACGAAAAATATTTGTGAGTTCATGCACATTCCATAACAGTGTAAAGTACGAATGGATAAAAATACAGACTTTGGATTTTCACCTATTCGTTCAGCAAAATGAGCCTCTTGAAAAAAAAACTGAATTTTAATTAAATCTTTTACGATTTTTTGATTGTATATGAGAAACATTTTGCTCGATTCGCTGTGATAACTAACACTGCAAACAAAGCAACAGCGCACAGCCGTGATACGCTATGGGCCCCAGCTAGTGGGAGGAGCGCCGCTGATCGACTGTCCTTGAGCAGCCAAGAAGTTCTGTTCCGGGTAGTCTTCTGCCTGCATTATCAGTAGCCATTTTACGCAGCATGACATAGTGTTGCCATCACTTTGTAGTTTAAGAAGATACAGTAATGAACTGCCATTGCTACTTTTGTTTTGTTTCCAGCACATGAGTCATAGATTAAGAAGTTAACACTTTTTACTTTACTTACTTCCTTCATTACTTACATGGTGGTAGCTGGTAACAGCTCACTCTGTTGTGCTTATACACTATCTGACATCACTTTACTCAAGTCAAAAATATGATAACATCCACCATAATTTTGTATGTGCACATATCTGCTATCTGAAATGGTGTGTTTCAGTTTTCAGGAATGTGTGTAGCATTTTGCAATACAAAATCACATTTGTTAGAGGTATTGATTAGTTTGTAATGACGCAGTATTATTAATTATCGGAATACGCAATTCATTTTCTTTCGTTTAACGGGGCTTTGTAATATTTTATCGGGATTGAAAGTTATAGCCGCGGTGTAATGTTTATCTGGCATCCGGTTGCTGTTTCAGAAATCTTAGTTTTTGTTTTGCGTCAGCATTAGTCTTAGAGGCTTTCCGAACTGCGTCAACAGTTTGTGTTCTAGAAGGTTTGGATTATCTTTTAACTACGATGCAGTTCAAAGGGCTATGCAGTTTGATATGGCGTGGCGACACATGCTATGCCCATATTTGGTAATGGTTGGTGGCACCCTGGTGTAAGAAGGTGGGGTAGCCACACGAGATAAAAACTTAAAACCCTGGACGAATATCGCCCACACCAGCAAGCACCCGCGACCGCAAAATCTTTCAACCTCATTCTTTTTCAGCATATACTTAATTCTAATAATCTAATAAATTCTTTCCACCGGTGTAGGAGGTCGATAGGGTGCCAGTAGGGAACTGACGTCCCTCCTGCCTTCATAAAACTTTTTCTTGCGATGCAAGTCTTAATGACGTAAGTAATTAGTAAACCACTGCGGCGTTGCTACTTTTTCTGTGAAACCTGTTCGTACTTGGCATACCTGAAGATTGTATGTTACCTGTTGCAATTGATTGATAAATAAAAGTATAGAACAAATAAACCGGAACTGGACTTTATTTGTTTGGCGCCTTTAAAGTTTCATGTTGCTACCAACTGAGCTAACAGAGTTGTAATTTCTATTCGTCATACCTTGACGTGGGATAATACAAATATGGTGCTCTTACACGAGACTGCAACATTGCAAAATATGGCGCCCAACATGGGGCTGCATCATTTCAAATATGGCGACCCAGCCGCGGGACTCGACAGCGCAAAGTTACCGGCAGTTCCAGGGTTCCATTAACAACGCAGATCCAGGTACGAGACGACTATATACTACTACAGCAGCAGCAGTACAACTGTAAGAACTCGTCAATTTATGCCAGTCAAGCCAACAAAAACAAGTAATTTTGCCATGAGTTATTTTAGTTATTTTGTGTATAGGTTGTATTGATATTATTCCAAATAATTTTGCCACGAGTTACTTTTGTTTATTTCGTGTACAGGTTGTTATGTTCCGGGCAGTGGCTAGTTGAGCGATATTTAAAATATTATTTCTGCCTCACACTTGTGCGCCATTTGNGTTGTTATGTTCCGGGCAGTGGCTAGTTGAGCGATATTTAAAATATTATTTCTGCCTCACACTTGTGCGCCATTTGTTAAGTTCCGCTGCGTACACTACAGACTGTTTACTTGCCTCGGCTTGCTCGGGGTAGAAACNTGTCCCAAAGCTTCACAAACACGAAAGAATTTTACACTTGAGTCCCGAAAAATTCCGAATATTGCGTCATTACATTGTTATGTTGATATTATTGACTAAGTCGTTACTGTGCAAGTCGTATTTGAAATAAATAATGGCACAGTTTTCTGCAAATAAAACGATATGGTTAGAAATTTACAAGATCCTGTTGTCCTTACAGAAAGGACAACAGGAGCTTAAACAAGACAATATGAGACTAGCAGAAAAGAGTGTGAAATCATTGAAAGATTGGAAAGAAGGCTAGAAAAATGGGAGGTTGAATCTAAACACAAACGGTTAGAAAAGGTTTCAACATTAACAGCCCCAAGTAATGAAAATAAAAACAGCAATGACGTAAACAATGAAGTTAATATTGTCTGTGACAATGAATGTAAAGAGTTTAATACGGCGGTAAAAATGCAGAAGGTATTATTGGTTGTGAGGATAAAATAAAGAGGTTAATACTGAGGGTATAAATGCAGAATTTATTAATGGTCTCTCGGTTCCTTTAAGAGAAAATCAATTGCTGAGGCAGATTGATAATGTTGAGAAGAGTGTACCTAACAGTTGTGAAGTCAGTAAGTCGATGAGAAAGATAATACAGGAAGGGAGACTTCAGGTTTGGGGGGTACAACCAGATGGTTATAATGAAGTAAAGCTGCAATTGGGATCAGCTGTTAAGTTGCAACAGGCAAGGTTTGCTGAGAGCACAGTAAAAGGTAATTGTGAGAGTGGGGGATATCCTAGAGTGAACCACTATGATGTGTTCAGGAATTGTTTAGTAAGGAGTAAGCAAGCTTGAAACAAAGGGTCAGTAAAGTAGTAAAGAAAAAGAAAAGGGAGAAGAGGAGTAGATATAAGACAGTAGGTAAAAGGAAGATAGTAAAGTACAGTATGAGAAAGGTCGTGAGGAAATTGAGAGACAGTGAGAATGGCAAGGAAAAGGAATAGAAAGAAAATTAAATAAATGCAGACAGACTGCAATTTAGATAAAGAAGATAGATACTTAATTTTTTAATATTTTTATCATACCGTTTTTTAATATTTTGATTATGCAGTAATAAGGTAAGAGAGATAAGTCAATGCTTTTATTTTGAAGAAAAATTATTTTTAATGAAGGCCCCTAAAAGTAGGTCACAAAGTGTACAGGATACATGGTACAGTAAATAATGTATAAGATTCTTGATGTTAGAAAATATATCAGACTACTGACCTAGAAATTGTTATTTGGTACAAATTAATAATTGGGAGACAGTGTGTTTCTGTTTGTGTGGTAAAAGAGAATTTTACAATAAATTTTCAGTGTAGTAATGTTTAATACTAGTATTTAAGAATAGTAGTGCCAGAAAGAAACAAAGGTGTGGTAAGGAACAAATAGGTGAAGGGTTAGTGTTTCTATATGAATCACTATTGTAAATAAACAGGCACAGGATTGTTAATGAACAGCACTAAGCATTTTACAAAAGGGCATCATGTAAAGTGCATCCAGTGTAGTTGGAATATTGAATTTATGGAATGGCAGATACTCTTTGTAAAACATTAAAGAAAATTTTAGTGTGTTTTTTTCTGTTTAGATGGTAGTAAAAAAATTATACAGTATTCATGAACATTCTGTACACACTTTGTACTTTATTTCCGAATTTGACTATGGCTGCTTACCAATCTCATATCTAGCCTTGCTGCTGATGTTCAGAAGAAACTGTTTTAAAATGTGCTCAGANGGCAGATACTCTTTGTAAAACATTAAAGAAAATTTTAGTGTGTTTTTTTCTGTTTAGATGGTAGTAAAAAAATTATATAGTATTCATGAACATTCTGTACACACTTTGTACTTTATTTCCAAATTTGACTATGGCTGCTTACCAATCTCACATCTAGCCTTGCTGCTGATGTTCAGAAGAAACTGTTTTAAAATGTGCTCAGAGGACTGACATGTTGAAGTTATCAAGATTCAAAAGTTGAGGTACTGTATAGTATTGAGCCTTAAGTATATATACAGGTAGTAGTGAGATGTGCTGCAGTTTATGGTGTCCTGGGATCAATAGCACAAGGAGGAAGTTTGGATTGGGACAGGTCTGGGGTCCTTTTTTATTGTCAACACTGGCGTAAAGTAAGGCAGTCGCAGTGCAGTGACTTTTATAGTTTTGGGGCAGACCTGGATCCCCTTTATAATTGTTGTGTGCTGAACCCAGCGAGGAACCAGAGGAACGAGCAGCCCACCAGGAATTATCAATGGCATAGGTTGTGAATACACCATCAACCGCAAATTAGAACAACGTGTAACTAATTGAAAAAAAAAGTGAAATGTATGATTTTCTTGCAGCATCCCCGTAAATATCTTGTCGCTCTTCTTTAACAGGTGAAGTGAATATGTTTGGTTATGAGTTTAATTACCACATTGTAAATGTAAATTGTTGTCAAGGAGCTGAGGAACAGTGGTTTACAGAGTAGCTGCATACAAGATAGGTTTCGCTTTGGGAAAGATTTCTTCAAAATCTTTCCCAAACCGAGGGGGGTAATGTAATGACGCAATATTATTAATTATCGGAATACGCAGTTCATTTTGTTTCATTTAACGGGGCTTCGTAATATTTTATCGGGATTGAAAGTTATAGCCACAGTGCAATGTTTATTGGGCATCCGGTTGCAGTTTCAGAAATCTTAGTTTTTATTAGCATCAGCATTAGTGATAGAAGTTTTCCAAACTGCGTCAACAACAGTTTGTGTTCTAGAAGGTTTGGATTATCTTTTACCTATGATGCAGTTCGAAGTGCTACACAGTTCGATATGGCGTGGCGACACATGCTATGCCCATATTTGGTATTGGTTGGTGGCACCCTGGTGTTAGAAGGGGGGTAGCTACGAGAGATAAAAACCCTGAACGAATACCGCCTGCAAGAAATGTAACAAGCAGCCAAGAAGACGCATTGTGCATGACAAATATCGCCCACACCGGCAAGCACCCGCGACCGCAAAATCTTTCAACTTCATTCTTTTTCGGCATATACTTAATTCAAATAATCTAATTGTGTAACCCCTGTCCTACATTAGATGAAAATGGTGGATGAAATTCTGTTCAAGTTGCAAGTTATTTGAAAGTTTGCATATGAGTAATTAATGCATAGTAATCATAAGGATATGAACATGTTTTTACCTTTACTGGGATCAAACCAGCTGTACCTTGTTTACAATATATAAAGGTGCCCCAGCATATTATAGTATAAATGGATATGCCATTACAATCTGAGAAACTCTCATCAAGCGTTCCATTATATTTCTTGTAAAATTGTTGGCAATGAGACAAGGCATTTTTAGGCATATATTTGTAATTATTTTAAGGAATGCGTAACTTACCCTTAAAAATTAGGTAAAACATTATCCTAATGTAAATATTTTTTTCCTTATTATTTAACTGCCATCTTGGTATTTGTGTGATAAGTTTTCCAGCGTCACACTGTGGTGACACTGTTGTGTGACAGTTTAGGAAGTATTTTCACAAATCACAACTGAAATGTTTTATTGTTTATTTCTTCGTGATATTCTTCGATTTTTTAAATTCAAAAACCAAGATGCCATTTTCAACAAAACCACTGTCACTTCCAATATGCAATACAATTTGCAGTTTGCCCTTACCTGTGTGGTTTTTATGCCTGTACTGAGGCCTGACATGAAAGCTTGTTTCTTGGTCTTAACCGTTGAATCTGCCCAAATTTTTGAGGTTGTATGACCATTAACCCATGTTTCATCCAGATAATAAATTGAGCATCCTTCTTTAATGATACTGCTGTTTTTTCCGGAGGTAATCCCAACGCCAGCACACTATATCATCAATGTCCAAAATAACGCTTTTAAAATTTCTTTTCACAAATTCAAATCTGATTTTGATAAGCAATTTGTAAAGCGTCATGATTTTAAAATTGGCATATCGTCGTCAGCATTAGTTACAGCATGAACTTTGTTTAAAGTCAGAGCCTCGTTACGAAAGAAAAACAAATGAACTTTTAGCATGCACTGCAGTTTTCACAAAATTGTCACACTTACCAAACACACTCTTTTCCGGTTTCCTCTTTTTACCTGGTGTCACAAGTTTTCCCATCCCTGTTGTTCTTCCCACGTACGGAATATTCTCGCCACAGACATGCCAGTCATTTCAGCTGCAAGTGCCGCTACTTACTTTACAGCCAAAGTAGGATGTTGCTGCGAAAGATAATAAATACATTTTAAACTATTCTCTTCTCGCCACTTTTCAACGGTTTTCCCTGAGCATGTTTCATGACACCGGTACACACGTCAGGTTCACGACACTCCATTTTAGCAACTACCATGGGATGGCTCTTGTAGACGACACCCAGAACAGGAACAGAATGTCGTCAATACACTGCTGCTCTGATGACTGGCAGCGTGGGAAACTACCAGTATAAATGCATACATAATTAGTTGTAAACAAAAAATATTACTCAATAAGGATAGTTTTTCCAAAATTAATTAATAAATTTGGAATTATAAGTTAAGTGACCTATTTTCTTCTGAGTTCAGAAGCAGTGCGTATATTATCAAATCACACAAAATTTAACTCACGTGGGTTTGCTTATACCAGGACTAAGGTAGGGGTAAAAGGAGTATAAGTATAAAATTAAGGGTAGTGTGCTGGGCTTCAGAGCAAGAGGAGGGAAGGTGTTGTGTGACATGTTGTTTCTCTAGGTAGTAAAGGTGGATCTGCCAGACTTCACCGAGCTGTCGGAGGAGGACATGACACAGGAGGAGATCCGTAGCAAGATGAAGGAGAAAGGCATTCAGCCGGTGCGACCGTGGATGGAGCGTCCCTTCTACATCAGCACCACTGGGGCTGTGTTTGAGCCGTATGTGCCCCCAGAGGGTGACGGGAAAATTTCCCCAATCACCACATCTGTAAGTGCTGCACATTATCTAGTTGACAGAACAGTCAACACTTGCCCCAGGGTTTATTAAGTTCCTGATGCATGAAAATACCCACAAACTTAACATATTTTACTAAAATATTCCTCAGATTTTATTTTTAAACATACCAGAAATCTTTTTTAATCAAGCTGATGTATGGCCAGAGCTTTTATCAATTTTACTCAGAACCTGTAAATTTATATTTAACTAGGATTGTCCGTTCACAGATTTTATTTGCCATGGACTCTGCTTGTGGGATTTAGGAGACAGTAATTGTTGAGACTCTTGCTAGTTCACAACATAATTTGCTAACAGCATACATTTCATGTGAGTTCAGTTTTTGAAACTGCTGAAATTATGTCAGTAGATAAATAAATTAAGCCATCAACCGAGTTGTTGCAAGTCAGTTTTTGACTAAAATCAATTTTCTAAATACATATCAGATTTTAGAGATTTGTATATGTTTGTTTATATAGTTATAATTTATTTCAGCAGAAAACTTCTGGCATTAAGTTTAACCAACTTTTAGAATTTTTATTTCCTTGAATGCTATTAAACCATGACTCAGTATAATGTTGCACATCTGTGTTGGTCTTTTATGTTTAAGGCTTTAAGGTGACAGTGTGTCATTTATTAAGTAGTTGTTTTATCAAAAGTAATGCCATATTGTATTGGTCCATTTATAATTACCATTTACATTCCATTTTGATGTGTGCTGTTTCTTGTTACTGAAACGAAAGCATCCTGTTATTCTGTTAAAGTTTTTGTTCCATCAGTTTTAAAAATTGACCCTTGCACACACTGCTGGCTGTGTACAGATGTGACTAGTGATGGTGTATGTGTTGTTCACGTTACAGGGTGCCAAGCAGAAGTCTGTGTACAGATGTGACTAGTGATGGTGTATGTGTTGTTCACGTTACAGGGTGCCAAGCAGAAGTCTGTGTACAGATGTGACTAGTGATGGTGTATGTGTTGTTCACGTTACAGGGTGCCAAGCAGAAGTCTGTGTACAGATGTGACTAGTGATGGTGTATGTGTTGTTCACGTTACAGGGTGCCAAGCAGAAGTCTGTGTACAGATGTGACTAGTGATGGTGTATGTGTTGTTCACGTTACAGGGTGCCAAGCAGAAGTCTGTGTACAGATGTGACTAGTGATGGTGTATGTGTTGTTCACGTTACAGGGTGCCAAGCAGAAGTCTGTGTACAGATGTGACTAGTGATGGTGTATGTGTTGTTCACGTTACAGGGTGCCAAGCAGAAGTTTGAGTTCCTGGAGAAGAAGAGCAAGAGCATGTTGGCAGTTCGCAAGATTCGCTCCTTTGACGAGGACTTTGAGACACGGGACTTTGTGGGGGCCGCGCATGACATCTACATCAAGGCCCATGAGCTGCTAGCAAGGTAAGTGCAGCTCACATGCTTGTTGCTGCAACGTCCTTTATTTTTTATATTCCAGAAAGTTAGTTGTCTGGAGTAAGAAAATTTAAATTTTCTTGTGATAATATTTTTTCTTGAATAAATGTGAAGTATTTTTCTTTCTAGGCACTAGTAATAAGCATTGGCATTAAAAATATTAATGGTAAATTTTTAATTATGCTCTTAACCATTTTCAAAATGGTTAAAAAGTATTTGGAACTTGAAAACTTCCAAAAGACTGAAGTTCTGTGAAATGCATGGGTGTTTTCTAACTACGGTCTTTTGTTCTGCAGCAAGGATGAAGACAAACTGCACGAGTTTGTCACAGAGCGAGCTTTCCCGGTATGTACACCCATCTTTTAATTTCGAGTTGCTTCACATATTGTATGTTTTGCACATATCTGCAAGGCTTGCCTAGTACAGTGGACCCTCTGTACCAAAAATGCATGTACCAAAAAACTGTATCCACAAAAAATTTTCAGTGATCCTGGCTAAATTCCTATGTAAATAATGATAAAATGACTGTATCCGCTTTGATTGTTAATCGAAAATTACATTGATCCAAAAATCTTTTGGTCCAGTCACCTAAGATTTCACGCAACAATCTTTTTTAAGCTGGTGGTTTATGCNACATTGATCCAAAAATCTTTTGGTCCAGTCACCTAAGATTTCACGCAACAATCTTTTTTAAGCTGGTGGTTTATGCCCACACTAATAATTGGGTGCGAAACACATTAAGCATGGTGCTCTCCAGTCCAGCTGATGCTTGGGAGTCAGGCATGACCTTGCTTCTGCCTGACAAGAGGGGAAGCAGTTACCTAGCAACCAGTGTGAGATCCTCGCATCCTCTCTTTCTCCTCTCTCTGTATCTCATTCAGCCGTGCAGCTTTTTTCCTCATCTTACATATCGGCGAGAGGGGGAGCTGTTATCTAGAAATAAGCTGCGTGTCTCTATCTCTCTCAGCCATGCGTACATGCTTCCTCTCCTTACACCTGGCAAGAGGGGACTTGGTAAAGTACATGAAGCATTAAATTGTAAAACATATCNTACATGCTTCCTCTCCTTACACCTGGCAAGAGGGGACTTGGTAAAGTACATGAAGCATTAAATTGTAAAACATATCTTGTGATGTCAGTTCTTAACGATGCACGGTTATCCTGTCGAACCGCACCACTAAGTGGCCAAGTGCTCTGCAGAGTCTGACCTCTAACAAAGTCACTGCAGTCACTGAGTATGCGATAGTAAGCTGCTATGGCAATGTGCCATTCTTACATGTTTCCAANCTAACAAAGTCACTGCAGTCACTGAGTATGCGATAGTAAGCTGCTATGGCAATGTGCCATTCTTACATGTTTCCAACTCTATCCCAGATTACAGGAATTTTATCAAGATTATTTTTTGCCCAAAATGTTGCACCTATCATCACTGTAGTACAGTGGAATCGCGCTATAATGATAGTCGACAATGGCAAAATAAATTATCGCTATAGCGAGTTATTGTTATAACAAAATTCACCGTGCCCCGTAGTTTTTTTATTGTATTTGCCCTTGTAGATCCTGTGTTTAAAGAATGCCGTAAACTACGCGTATGGAGTGACAAGTTAGTACAAAAAAAATCTACGTCTGACAGCAGCATTATGTAACGAACAGCAGGTGCGCGCGACGTTGCTCCCTCCTCCATTCTTCTTCCCCTCCCCCAAATTTGCGGGTAGGCGGGAGGGAGTTAGTTGCCTACCACTCAGCGCTCTATTTTGCTCATTGTCTCTCTTTCACACACACAAAGCCTGGAGATCACTGATAACTTCCCTCCCTACTTACGTCCCCCTCCCAATTCCGTAACCTGTCTGCCCTCCTCTGCACTATACATTTTCTCCTCCCGTCCCTCTCCCACTCCCTTACTCATTCTGGTTGCCAATCAATAAATTCCTCCAAGCCTTCTTTGTTTCCGTGTATGGAAAAAGGAAGCCGGCTGCCCACCTTTTTAACAACTACCCCTCTTTTCTTGGTCTTAACTAGTTCTACTCCCATTTGTACCTCTCCCCTCAACTATCATACCCTCTACCGTATCCTTCACAACAACACCTTTCTCAAGCTCCACAGACGCGAGTGTCGCCACAGACTAAAAAAGGCTGACTCCGGCATGGCAAGTGGGTGAATGTCACCTGCGATACGACGTGTTTAAACATTTTAAAAATACGAGTTTGCAACTGTTCCTATTGCTATAATGAAAGGCTTCATGAACAGATTTGTGTTATAAACGAAATTAAGTACCTTTCAAATGATAGGGAAAATGACGGTGCATTAAAAAACTATCACAATAGCGGACGTGACGCAAAACGCGCAATAACACTGTTCCACTGTATTTCAAAGCAAATGGTTTTACCTGAAAATGTTATGCAATAAATTTTAACCAGTAATTATTTTTTGCAAATATGTTTTCTTTTGCCTTTAAAGGTTTTTTTTCCCTGTAAAGTTTGAGTTTAATCGTATCTGGCATCATATTGACTTGAATTTTAAACAAAATATTAATTTAAGCCAATAGACAGCATCTTCTGAATGAAATTATCCCCCTAGAAGTGTATACCTGACCCCTTGTCACCAAACATTGTTTGAACATTGAGCGACTTATATTACCAAGCCTGAAGTTCATTTTCAGTGGCTTCTTTCGGGGAGATTGAAGGATTTATATTAATTTACTTCAATAGACACACATTCTGAATAAACTTATATCCTGTAAGGGCCTATTCGACACGTTTTCCACCAAATAATACATAAACGCAGAGTCTNTATTCTGAATAAACTTATATCCTGTAAGGGCCTATTCGACACGTTTTCCACCAAATAATACATAAACGCAGAGTCTGAGCACAGCATAACTTGCAATAGGCGTAATTGTAGGGAAAATTGGAGGATGTGGTTTTGAATAATTAATTATTGAGTTGTTGAGGAGAGTCGAGAGATTTGGGCGGCTCTTAACAGTGAGCTCTCGAGAGTCGATGAAGGTGAAATGGGGTGAGGATGGAGCAATGTCGGAATGAAGGGGTGGGGAAAACGGGAGATCCCAGAGAAAACCCGCGACCAGCAGCATCATCCGGCTCGATTCACACTAGGGAAAATCTGGGAGTGACCCGGCCGGGAGTTGAACCCGGTTCGCCTTGGGAGGCGAGTGAACTAACCGCAGGCGGCCCTGAGTACAGTATAGTATGAAGGATTGCGTTGGACCAGTTTGCTATTCTGTAACACTGAGTTCTGACCTGGAGTTTATAAATGCCCGGCTCAACAGGACAGAATTATTTTGTAGCAGCATAAAACCACTTACACATGTCTTACCATGGGTATNATAAATGCCCGGCTCAACAGGACAGAATTATTTTGTAGCAGCATAAAACCACTTACACATGTCTTACCATGGGTATACAGCTCAGAACCAAAGTCACGGATGGTCTCATTTGATGGGAAACAACATACATGAACACTGGGAAGAATTTAGAACAATTCTACAGCAAGCTAATAATAAAAATATCCACAGAGACTTAGGGAAAATATGTAAAATTTTAATTTCAATGAAAATATTTAATTCTGACAATTTTATNAAAATATCCACAGAGACTTAGGGAAAATATGTAAAATTTTAATTTCAATGAAAATATTTAATTCTGACAATTTTATTTTAAAAAGGAAATTATCTTTGCTAAAACCATTATACTATCGGTGTGACCTTTAAATTGAGCTTCGATTTGTGTGGCCTTACAGTAACTTTAGCCTACATCGTAATGGTATCTCTTTAAAATTCAAATAAAAATTATTAAAATATGTCTTCCCAAACTAGCTCCAGCAAATATGAAAAACTTTCCATGCAATCATTTTAAAAATGAGCAGTGTAAGTTAACTGTCTTACAAAAAAATGCCAAATAAAGTGTCTGTGAAATGCCTTTATATGTAGAGGCAATAATGGAGATTTTCTGTATTTACTAATGATGCATTCCCAATCTCGTCCTTTACTTGTTGGATAATTTATTTTCAGCCCTGTCCGAAATTTTCTTGGCTCGAAATCTCCAATCCCGTACAGCTATCTGGAGTAAACGCAGCAATTGTAATGACCTTCTGAAATAAATGTCTGTATGCGTAATGCCTGGCATCTCTCGGTTCTCTCGTGAACTACCATGTCCTGCAACTTTATTAAATTGGCTGAATTTGCAGAATTCATGCTTCGCAGAGAAAGAAATTTTACAGTTATTTATAATTATATTTAAATTTTGTACTTTTCAATGTTTTGTCAACAAATATGTTGCCCTTTTTATTTTCTAATTTTATTAATAATTAACTATATTTCGTTCATAGGATTTCTTAATTTTTGTCACCATGTAATGGACACGTCAATCTGAGATCCAACCTAACACTATAGGTTAAAATTAGTGTTGAAATATTGACTATTGAGCAGTGAAACCCTGATGAAAACTTGAGCATCTTTTTTCTCAGTTGCGGTTAAGGTCTTATTATAAGTATGGTAGACTTGTAAATAATGAAGTCATGTGAATAGGAATGAGGCAAATATTTTTGCACTTCAATGAATTTACTTCTTTAAGCAGGATAAACTCTGTAAAATGTTAACCATTATTAATTATGATACTTTCTAAATTAACTAATTATTGAAAATAATTTTCCCATAGAAGAAAATGCAGTTTTCTGAAACATCAGGAATGTTTTTTTTTCCAGAATCTTATCCTGAGTGTTGGGATATCATCTACTACTAATAAAAAAAGTATAAACTATTGTTAGATCAATTTCTAAATTGCCTTCATCAAACCTGTTCTAAATATGTTCAGAGTAGGGAAGATGATTATGAAATGTGTACTGTATTTTAATTTCACAGTAAAAATACAAATTTGAAATTTGTTAAGAGATGTAACATAGGTTCCTAAATACTCAGATAAAAAAAAAATTTGAAATGAAGAAATTAAAATATGTACATATTCTAAGCATTTATTATGGAAACAATACAGCATAAAATATTCCACCCAGCACACAACCTATCTCCAGGAAAAATGTTGCTTTAATTAAAACAGGATAAATTGTNCAGCATAAAATATTCCACCCAGCACACAACCTATCTCCAGGAAAAATGTTGCTTTAATTAAAACAGGATAAATTGTCATTACATAAACTCCACCTGCATGTTCATCATCGTTCATACGACAGTACATATCAGTGAAGGTGGAGCAGAAAGACGATGTTATTTAACTTTTTACAAAAAAGTGTTTATGATGAGTCGGTGAACGCCTGGATAAAGATCGGCAACCAATGTAACTTCTATCTCTGTCAACAAATTATTTTGTCGAAAATATTTTGCATAACATTTTGTGATGCANCGGCAACCAATGTAACTTCTATCTCTGTCAACAAATTATTTTGTCGAAAATATTTTGCATAACATTTTGTGATGCAGAAGATATATTTATATTCCAATGATGGATTGTTAAATACTGTATTAAGTTCATAATAATAAAGATATATTGTGTGATTCCCCTTAACCAAACTGTTTTCAGGGAATTCATGCAAAATGGTAAAAAAAACAACAAATACATACATTGTCTAGGCTGTGAAATGTGTGTATGAATTCCTTGAAAAGTACAGGGAATTGAGAAATGACAAAAACAACAAATACATACATTGTCTAGGCTGTGAAATGTGTGTATGAATTCCTTGAAAAGTACAGGGAATTGAGAAATGACAAAAACAACAAATACATACATTGTCTAGGCTGTGAAATGTGTGTATGAATTCCTTGAAAAGTACAGGGAATTGAGAAATGACAAAAACAACAAATACATACATTGTCTAGGCTGTGAAATGTGTGTATGAATTCCTTGAAAAGTACAGGGAATTGAGAAATGACAAAAACATTTTTGTTTACTTGAACCTGTTGATTATTAATACATCAGAAAATCAGTAAACCTGCTGCATCTTGAAATTTTATGCAGAATTATTTTATGGCATTCAGACGTTCAACTGGTTACATATATTTGTTAATTTACATTACACTTTATTTAGAAGTTCATAATTCCATCTTAAATAATTTTTGTAAAATATTTAGTAACGTATTTCTGCTCCATCTTCAGTTGCATGTAACATCCTAAGGAAGCATTGTAGACCATACGTTTTTACCTTGGTTTTTCATAAAGAATATGCAGGAAAATGTATTTGTGTAATTATGTTACACCTCATGTATTACTGATATGTCAAATTTAAAAATAAACTTGTAGTTTCAGATTTTGAGTTGGATTTTTATTGTAAAATTTGTGGTATTAAGACTTGAATACAATGACTTTTCAACTCTTTGGTACTGTCTGTTGGAATGCTGTGTGTTTGTTTAGGAGATGATGCACAACGTGAAGGACAAGACAATTCGCTGGGAGTTTATCCAGTCGCTGGAGCCAGCGCGTGTGGTGCATGCTCGTTGCACAGATATCATCAGTAAGGAGAATGTTTTTGCACAATTGACTGTGCGCTTCCATACTCAGCAGGTATGGCACTCATCTCATGGAGGATGAATATTTTATTTTAATGATTCTTGCAATGGGGGTAATTGATTGTTTGAACAATTATGGACATACACCATTGCAAACATTGTGATGTAGTTTCAAAAAATGTACTAGGTTTGCAATGATGTATGTCCATAATTGTTCAAACAATCAGGAATATTTTATTTCCACAACTTGCACTAGGGATGNAGGTTTGCAATGATGTATGTCCATAATTGTTCAAACAATCAGGAATATTTTATTTCCACAACTTGCACTAGGGATGCATTTACAAGCAAAATATAATTTTGGATAGTTATGCATAAAGGAAAAAGTTTTTTTGTTACGAAATGTTGTTGGGTAGATCATGAGACGTATGGACTTTCATTTGACCAAATGTCCTTTTGAAAAAAACTAGGGATGCGTCGAATAACAAAAAAATATTGGTTCCGGTTCCGGTACTGATTCTACAATTTAAATATTGGTTACGGTATTCGGTTCCATTTTGAATACTTGCATTTTGCTTACAACTTTATTCAACCAATGCAAGTANAGGTTTGCAATGATGTATGTCCATAATTGTTCAAACAATCAGGAATATTTTATTTCCACAACTTGCACTAGGGATGTATTTACAAGCAAAATATAATTTGGGATAGTTATGCATAAAGGAAAAAGTTTTTTTGTTACGAAATGTTGTTGGGTAGATCATGAGACGTATGGACTTTCATTTGACCAAATGTCCTTTTGAAAAAAACTAGGGATGCGTCGAATAACAAAAAAATATTGGTTCCGGTTCCGGTACTGATTCTACAATTTCAATATTGGTTACGGTATTCGGTTCCATTTTGAATACTTGCATTTTGCTTACAACTTTATTCAACCAATGCAAGTANAAATATTGGTTACGGTATTCGGTTCCATTTTGAATACTTGCATTTTGCTTACAACTTTATTCAACCAATGCAAGTAAAATTCATTAAATGTTTTATTTAACCTATGGAAGAATTGAACAATAACAAGGTGTGAAGATAAGATTTAATGTATGAAGATAAACTGGTGTTAAATTTATTTAAGGTTAGTAAATATGTAACGAATTATTCTTTTTTTTTTACATTAATAGGTGGGGATTGTGATATGTTTGGAAAATACTTTAACTAAATAACTCACAGTGCTAAAAGCCAAAACATTATGGCGTGGCTTTAACCTATGGTCATTAAAAGAATGTCTACCACTCTAGTGGGTGACCTACTTTGAAGTGATCGTTATTTAAATTTTAACCGATTCGGACCCACCCCCAACCCTGCATTACAATTCTACTACTTAGGCCATTTTTGCACTGCTTTAGTAGCAAAATTACTAGGGATGGGTCGGTTCGGTTCGTCGGTTCCAATTTATACCGGTTCTTGAGGTTTGACTCTGTACCGGTTTTAGGTTAACAACAATTAGAGCCAAGAACCAAGATGTGTCGTTACCGTTTTGAGACAACATACAAAAATTACTATGGTATTTACTTATGTATAGCGCGCCCTTTTTTTCCAACATAAAGGAAAACATTTCTGGGGTGTGTGCTATTCACGGAAAAACAATTAAGGAGTGGTGGTCATAAACTGTTGGCCGATGTTTGGAGGGAAGTGTAGGGGGAACAGTCTATCTCATCTCTCGCTCTTACATCAACACGCCTCTCCCTTCTCTCTCTCTCTCTCTCTCTTAACTCTCAGCCCTCCACCGTAAACAACACTGCTAGGGGATCGATACATTCCTCCAAGCCTTCTGTGTTTGGAAGGAGGGCCGTGGTGGCCGGGAGTAAGAGAGGAAGAAGAGACGTTTTTTTTAGAGGTGTCACATTCCAGCACAGCAAAAAAATACTGGTGCATCATTGCATAAAAGATGCAAAAAAAAAAAGGGCCGCCAGTCACTATAAAAGAAGCAAAAAAAGATTAGGAATCCAGATGCCCACAACAGCTGTTGACATTCTTTTAATGAACCTTTGTGGTTTACCTTTATCGTACAGCATGGCACAATGTTTTGGTTTTAGGGCAACCGAGTTATTTAATAAAAATATTTTCCAAACATATCACAATCACCACATATTAATGTAAAAAAAGAATAATTTTTTACATATTTACTAACCTTAAATAAATTTAATACAACAAGTTTATCTGTATACATTAAAACTTATCTTCACACTTTGTTATTGTTCAATTCTTCCATAGGTTAAATAAAACATTTAATGAATTTTACCTACATTGGTTTAATAAAGTTGCAAGCAAAGGCAAGTATTCAAAATACCTAGAACCGAATACTGGAACCGATATTTAAATAGTAGAATCGGCACCGGAACCGGAATCGACATTTTTTGTTATTTGACCCGTCCCTAAAAATTACACATTAAATTTTTTTAATACAGTCAAATAGTTTCCATTAATTGACTCATTTGATCTATGTGCTTATAAAATCAAATTTGACTTATTTTGATTGACTTTCGAAACCCAAAAACTCAAAAATTCTGCAAAAATAACATGATTTAATGAAATATTAATTGATTGTAATATTTTGACTTCTTCCGAGATAAATTGTACCCTAAACAGACATATAGGTCCTCCCTCCCTTGGTCGCCATGAGAAATCTAAACACAGTGCTGTTCCACTTTGTTTAGAATATTCAATTTTCGCTGGCTTCTTGTAGGAAATTTAGAGGATTAACAATTTAAAATATTAACTTTTTATCACTTTTCCATTATCCGGTCCTTCATGGGCGTAATATACATGCAAAATGTGTTGGTAAAAGGTCCTAATGCTGTTACCATTAGCATGACTCCCTTCGCTGTTGAACTGAACGAGCCATGCACACACAGTGGGAAACAAAGCGACCTTGTCAAGGTGAATGGTGAGGGGAGAAGGCAGCTGGCTTGCCCTACATCTGGCGGCAGAGCTATGAGCGCACCTACCTGACCGATACTGCTGTTGTACCTGACTGCCACGCCTGCATTCCATTCTTCACTCTGCACACACTCAATGTAACTGCCCCTAGTGGCCACAGAGCAGAGTACTGACTGTTTGCTTCTTATATGTGCGTGTTTACGGTGGTGTAGGAATATTTTATCAACCGTTATTAGTTATTTTTGTATTCGGTTTTATTAAGCATACTTGCTCATACATTGAGTACTGGACCGAAGTTAGCTAAATGCAAGTCTTTCANCGTGTTTACGGTGGTGTAGGAATATTTTATCAACCGTTATTAGTTATTTTTGTATTCGGTTTTATTAAGCATACTTGTTCATACATTGAGTACTGGACCGAAGTTAGCTAAATGCAAGTCTTTCAGTGCTGCCGTGAAATAAAAGAAATGGAAAAGATGAGAAAAATGTTTGCATTGAACTTGTAGAATTTTTTACAAACATTTGTTTNAGTGAAATAAAAGAAATGGAAAAGATGAGAAAAATGTTTGCATTGAACTTGTAGAATTTTTTACAAACATTTGTTTTATTCATTGGCGGAACAGCTCTAGTAAAATTGTACATGGCTGCCCAAAGAAGATAATATTTATGTTTTAACAGTAATCTGTGTATCTGCAGTTTGGAGGAATACTTGAAATCAAAACACGTCTACATTAAAAAATATTATTTTATAAAAGAATAATATTGTATTTTCTATCAAATTGGAAATAAAACGTCTCGGACACAACTTCCTAAGCAGATTTCAGCCCCATTTTATGCCAATTTTCATGGTAGTGTATGCTCATATATGCAGTTTTGAGGTTCTCATGGCCGGTAAATATCAATTTACTCCACCTCTATCAGATTCAGGAAAATAATCCTATCTTACCTTCACCCTCTTGCTGTATCATGGAAATTTTTTAGCTTCCAATTTTTCTTGTCTACACATACATTTAGTGACGTTTCTGGCTGTTCAAGCTGGGAATATTGGTTTTCTAGTGTCAAAATGTCGGAAAAGAGGAGCATAAAAAAAAACAAATTAGTATTTAGTGTTTTTATTATTGTGTGGTCTCATAAAGGGAGGTTTCTAAGGCTACTCTGAGGTGTAATTTGAGTAAGGGCAGGCACGCATGGGTAAATGTTGGCAACCTTGATTGAAGGGGCAGAGAGTCATGTGTTATTGAGTGGTTTCTTNTAAGGGCAGGCACGCATGGGTAAATGTTGGCAACCTTGATTGAAGGGGCAGAGAGTCATGTGTTATTGAGTGGTTTCTTTTTTTAGATCTTTCCTTCTTCAAAGTTGTACAGTAGTATGGAAGAAAATCATAACTGTCAGCAACCAAAATAAACCCAACAACCTTATTTTTTTCCTATTTCCGTACAATTGTTTGAATTTTTAACAAAATTTTTTAGTCAAACAAAAGGGGTTTTTTACTTTGAGGGAGTTGTTATTACCGGAGTCATTTTGTTAAGAGTTGGCTGTAGTGTTTACCCACATACTACCTACGTCTATTTAAGATCTACACTAGTAGAATAAATAATTTTTTTCATTTAAATCAATTTTTNTACCCACATACTACCTACGTCTATTTAAGATCTACACTAGTAGAATAAATAATTTTTTTCATTTAAATCAATTTTTTGTTTTTGTGTTTGAAATGGTGAGTTGTATGCTATAGAACTATGTATCTGCAGTATGTATGTGGCAAGCAAACATTTCTGACCATTGGAGAATACACAGAGCTGCAGATAATGTTTAGCAAATAAATTTTATACAGGTGTTAATACGTTAAACTCCATAGTATAAAGGCAGTTATTGGCACATNTACCCACATACTACCTACGTCTATTTAAGATCTACACTAGTAGAATAAATAATTTTTTTCATTTAAATCAATTTTTGGTTTTTGTGTTTGAAATGGTGAGTTGTATGCTATAGAACTATGTATCTGCAGTATGTATGTGGCAAGCAAACATTTCTGACCATTGGAGAATACACAGAGCTGCAGGTAATGTTTAGCAAATAAATTTTATACAGGTGTTAATACGTTAAACTCCATAGTATAAAGGCAGTTATTGGCACATNGTAATGTTTAGCAAATAAATTTTATACAGGTGTTAATACGTTAAACTCCATAGTATAAAGGCAGTTATTGGCACATGCATAAGCAAATTCTTGTGATCCACCATGCAGTGACTGTTGAGAAACATTATAATTAACCTGATAACAAACTTGTTAACTCTAGTAGTTCATAAACCAAAAACACACAGCACAATTTTTATTTGACAGTGTCTATATCAAATTAGACCTCACTCTGTTCCAGTGGTGGCAAGAAAATACAGTGAAACTGTGCTATAAGGACAACCGACGATACTGAAATAAATCAGTAGTACCATTATTATAGCAAATTATCATTATAAACCAAATTTTACTGTGCAACATTATTTCATGCAGTATCAGATACTTACTTCATGGGCATCCTGTAATATCTCACTTTGTGGGCATACTGTATTTTCAAATGCTGTTAAACACACAGAAACTTACATGTCGACTTTAAAATACAACGGACAATGGAGCACATTTGACAGTGGCAGTTTCCACGTAACCGTCATACACGCAAAGATTTTAGAATTAGTATAAGTGATAATTGGTAATTGAGAAAACATTTTTTCTATCCCTTATTAGTTAATGCACATATTGAAATGCTGGAAATAAATATAACACATTATTGCTGTCTGAACAACCATTGGAATGATATGAGCACTAATCTAACTTGCTGTGTATGGTTGCAAGCACTTTTATTTCCTACAACAGCAGCTTTTATTTTGCGTACTTCAAAATGTAAACAATGTCGAACAATGTTGACAGTTGACAGATCTTGTCTTTAGATGAAGCTACTGATAAATGTTACATGCTGTTTCTCTTCCCATGACAGTATCTGTGTCTCTCTTTATCTTGCCCTCTTCTAACTGCTCTTGTGATCAATAATTTTCTCCGCCCCTCTTTGTTTAATGCAGCTCTGCAAGGCAACAGGACAATAGCAAGAGAGGAGTGAGGAGGAGGTAGAGTATTGAAAGGGAAGAGAGAGATGGTCACATTTCTATTCCTTCCTTTGGTCTGTAGGAGGGAAGGAAAATTTGTTAACATTTTTACCTATCTACTAAACAAATTTTAAGTCCAAAAATGAAAACATTTACACATGTTTGAACTCATGGAAGAGCATGCTGTTGCTACACCAAGCAAAGACACAAAAAGGCACTCATTTTAAACAAGCGTATTAGCCTTGTATATAATATAGAACGCAATGGTGCTTTCAAAAACTATAGCTATAGCGAATGTATTGTTATATCCCATTCTTGTTATGACGCGGTCCCACTATAAGTACAATGTTCCGCAAGTTGTGGACTTTTGCGTGAGCTGGACAGTGGTCCTCAAACAGAGCAACAGAGCATCAAAAGCATAGAGCCACTGTTTGAACAGTTCTGCAGTCATCCATGCTTTCATATTCATTTTGCCTGAAATTTGTAACTGCACTTTTCCCTTTTGGGCTTTGAAAGGATTAAGCCAACCTACACTCTAGTTGAAGTCTTTGATATTCAAGCAAAGAACCAATTCCGGTATTTTAGCCTGAATGGTTGGATCGGCACACCCATCACATGTTACAAAATCTAGCCATACAAAAGTTTTCAGTTTCAAGTGATCTGTTCTGCATAGGTTTTTCTTCGGTGTGAAGAAATTGGCCTTTAGCACAGTTTTCTCTTTGAGAATACTAATAGTATACAGTGTCAAAGAAGTTAGGTTGTAACTTTTCCCAATTTAACTTTTACTTGACAAAACCTGTTCACTTTTTGAATAATATTACATTTGGTTATGTCTATTGCCTTACATATACTTTTAACTTGCCATTTTGTATCAGAACTACACAATTAAATATGTATTCACTATACAGCTTTCAGTACTACTTAGTACTTTCAAAACTACTAAAGGAAATAGAAATAAACGTGCATGCACAGATACTTGGTACATTGAAGCTTGCAATGGACCGTCTGTTTTACTGGTACAACAAAATGACATGGTAAAATGGGCATGAACCAAACATCATACATACTATCTTTTGTCATCTGTAACACCACTAGCCCACCAAAACTGATGTTTGTGAGACAGCATGGGCAAAGCTGCACATGCATCACTTCCACCTCTTGTATTTCCTCCATGGAACAGTCCTTGTATCAGTCACCACAGTACACACGTGGGACATGTACAGTTTCGCCACTTCTCTACCAGTGTGGCAGAAACACATTTTGTAACTAGTGTTAAGCATAATGATCTACACAGACTCCAGTATGACAGTATGACAGAGCAGAGGGTAAAATGAGTGTGAAAGCAAGATCAGTATGATAAAAGTATTTACTAAACAATAATTTTTTTTTTTACAGTAATTAGAGGTGAGCCAATATGGTTTTTGAGCCTTTTCCGATATTGCCGATACAAACTTACCGATATTGCCGATACCAATACCGATACTGCCTTGACAAGGAAAAATAACATTATTGCAAGTTTCAAAAAATAAAAACTTAATTTTTAAACATTTACCTAAATAAAATTCTAATTGTCTTCGTTTTTATTGTTTCAGTGATAGGCCTAACTATTACGATAAATATAAATCTAGGAACCACATATTAAGCTTAAGCATATTTATAAGACAACCATAACCTCCAAAAGCATGTCATTAAGAAATGAAACTCTTAAAAAAAAAATAACACTTCAAATGGTGCGAACATTCAATGTGCCGTTTTAAGTTTGTGGTACTATAAGACCTCGATGGTGTACCGCCTCTCGAAACCAAATATTTGCAAATATTGTAAACAGTTTTGCATTCTTGCGTGTTGCTTACGGTACATTCCACAAATCACTTTTTCTTCCAGCCATAACATTTGTTTATTGCTGGCAAACGTAAATAATTTCACTACATTCGAACCCTAATCTAACACCGTCATGTTACTACAGCAACAGCAAACAAACCAACAAAACAAACAAACAAAAAGGCACAGCCAGTTGGGTACTTTAATAAAAACCAATTTAAAAATAGTGATTATTTTAATAAAACCAAATAGTAAAACCTCTATTATTCGTTTTTCATGGGACCTACTGAAAAAAACTCAGCATGCGGGAAAACTCAATATGTGGACCTCTCTCCTCAAAAAGTAAAACCTAACCTCAAAAAAAAAATTATTTTCATCCTTGGGTATACTGAGTTGATTGCCTGTAATGAACAGTGGGCATATCTTAAATACTGGATGAAAAAACATAACTCAATCATTCAATATAAGTATTGTATTATAAAATATTGAAATGCACTTAATTTCGAAAATCCGCCGAATGTTTGCATAAAATTCCCTAAATTTCTGCCAAATGTAAAAAAAGTAGCAAAAATCAATCTAACTTTATTAAAAACAATGATTTAAAACAGAAACGTGCTAAAAATTGTTGAGTTTGACATGTAAAAATTCCGTTGCCCGCAAAATGTTTTTAAATTTCGTCAAATTAAACAACATTCGCCATCTTGTGTGACAGTTGATATCACTGCATTACTCTTTAAAAGAGTTACCAGCATAATTTTATCTTAACAGAATTAATAAGTGAAAACATACTGTTCCCCTTTAATGCTTGTAATTTACATGGTTATTTACCGTACTGACCTAAAAATTATTCCGTTTCCATTGTGGAACGAGAGTAAAGTTCAAATCCGTTCCGTCCATTAACAATGTCTGGTTCTGGTCCGTACCACAACTATTATACATAAGTGTTTTATTTGCGTGAATATTTGTTTGCTGACTTGAAACATTCTTTACGGACGTTAATAATACAAAATGGACAAAAAGCTGCACTCATATTTAAAAACAAATAGTGATTCAATCATCAAAAATAAATTACGTGGTGGTTAACAATTGCAACGTTTCACGACAACTCTTGTATACTAGCATTTGAGGTTANGACTTGAAACAAAGAAATGCCTGCAATTATTATGTTTTACCTGTTTTTCGACGTGAGTAATTTAAAAACAAATAGTCATTCAATTATCAAAAATAAATTACGTGGTGGTTAACAATTGCAACGTTTCACGACAACTCTTGTATACTAGCATTTGAGGTTAGGGAGTGTCTGTTTACCTGCTCTTGGCACTACTGAATTTTGGTAGTACCGGTTTTAAGAAATTTTTTTCACAGATAAACAATATTTCCGAATATATTTTGGTTTTCGGACAGAATATCTGATCGATGGATGCGGGTAAATTAATGATTTAAGGGCGTAGCATGCAGGTTTTTCTTAACATTGTTTATATAGGATATTTGTTGGGACCATCCAAAAAAATCGACTCATACAGGAAAACGACATAAACTGGTACGCAACAATGAGGTTTCGCTGTAGTGAGCAAAGCACTCCAACTATGGCAAGTTGAAAACATCATCATCTTAGATTCTTAGGGCAAAATATCGGTTATAATATCGGCGATTTAAACATGAATTGCGCACAATTACGATAATTACGATATCGGCCGGTTTCGATATATCGGTACCGGTATCGGCTCAGCCCTAGAAGCAAGCACTCCTGCATGTTGTAACAATTACCCTATTTTAGTTAAGTTTAAGAGAGGTTTGTCCATTAAGATGCTCCAAGGATTGAAATAGTGGAATGAACAAGTAAGCATAGAGAATCTATGAGGCTTTAATTACTGAAACTATTCTATTACACTCAAGAGTGCTTGGAAGACAAAAGTCAATACTATGAGCAATGTATAAGTGAATTTAACGTGTTTTTATAATTGTTACGCCCATTCTTACTCAAGACAAAAGTCTCGCCACTTTAGTGATTCACAAGGCCTTGTACAGAACCACGAACGAGTACTCGCACAGTGTCAGGTTGCTTCTTGATGCCCCCTTCAGGCAGGAGACCACACTGGCTGCTACTCCTGGTCTTGTTGGCACGGACGAAAGGATACGATGATGCTTTTGCCCCATTCTTTCGTTACATTCTGACTGGTGGCCTAGTTCCCTGCGCTGCAGATCAATTTGTTGATCAAACACCATGCCTCTCGTAAATACCATCCACTGGGATGCACTGCTATCTGGCACAGCCCTATGGTAGGCTTGCCCTGTACAAACTTGAGTATAAATGTACCTGTGGATGGGCATGGAGGCTAGTACTCCTAATGTACAACTTTTGGTGACCCTCGAAAAAAATATTTTTATTAAATTCTTTAATTTCCTTTACGTATTGATTTTCTATTCTAATAAAATTATATCCAAGTTTACACAATGCATGCTATGTCAGCAAGATTCAGAAGTGATGGATTCCATACAACTTATTGACACACTTTTATGTTATAGCAAATTCACAATAACTTCATATGTAAATCTTAGAATTTATATAACACTTCAACATTAAGACTGGCAGTGAAATTAAAGAAGTCAAATTAATATTCAGATGAAAATTCTTTGTGGATATATCTTACAGTCATTTATGTTGTGGTATTTAATGATATTCTGAATGTTCCAAAATTTTGACCCATGAAGTCTAAATGGAAATTGCGATGAAAATTTAAATAACAAATGTTACACTGAATTTTACTTGTATATTCTGGCAACTATGTGTAGTGCATAGAAAATGTATTAATTATCTAAACACTGCTACATCACTTTATCTTCCCTTCAATAATAGTTTGAAATTAAGTATTGTAAGTATTCCAGGACCAGGTACCAATTCACTTGTTTTTATTTTATATTAATTATGTTGGACCATAATATTATGTTATAAATTGGCTGGAAGCAGTGAGGAAATTGTATATACTCTACCAGATGTTTTTGTCATAAATTTCAGAAAAAATTTTGTTGTATAGAATTTTGTTAAAAAAAAATTTCTATTTATTTTTTTATCCAGGATTTACATGATGTATGCAGTGGGACAGATTTAGGATAACATGTTTAAACAATGTTTTTAATTTGTATAAATAGTATTTTTAAAACCAATGCAAGATGTTTGGTAGCCAAATTGTCTACATGGGCATGTTTGTTGCCACTGGAATACCTAATTTCAAAGTTGTACTCTAAGTGTCGTCAGTGCCTATTGTGTGATCCTACCTTTGCTATGTGCGTTCATGTCCAATCTGTCTAGGTAGCACAGACTGTGATGATCTGTGACTACCGTGAAAGGCTAGGTAAATGTATGGCCGAAACTGATCAAGGGCATACACTAAGGCCAAACATTCTAGATGGGTGATAGGATACCGAGACTCAGCGTGTGTGTGTGTCCTACTTGCATAAGCTACTGGGTGCATCTTACCATCTCACTTCTGCATTAAAATGGCTCCTATCCCCTGTGTACTGGCATCTGTATGTATCTTGATAGGGTCTCCATCCCTAAAAATATATAAAAATTTTAGATGAAACAAATTTTTCTTTAACAATTGTGACAAATGTTTAGCAATTTTAGAAAAAGTTTGAACGAATTTCCTGTAGAACGATGCTTGCCCCAGAAAACTCCTAACACACTTTGCATCTGTGGGGGTAGGAAATTATTTCACAGCTCTCACCTATTAGGGTGGGGATGTATCCCTTGGTTGTTTACAACATGCCCTAAGACTTGTGTTCCCTCATATCCGAACTAGCATGTGGTAAGTTTCAAGATTAGTTTAGCTTTCTGAAATCTCCTTAACACTTGTTCTAACCTATTCAGATTCTGATCGAAGGTACTTCTAGCTATAAGAATATCGTCCAAATAAACTAGGCAAGATCCCCATTTCAACCCAGCTAATATCTTATCTATTAACCTCGAACAAATGAATGGAGCCATTTTCAGACCAAAGGGCAAAGTCTCAAAACAGTATGTGTTTTCAGGTGCCACAAAAGATGTCTTTTCAAGCTACTTTTAATTGATGGTACCCAGAGTTCATATCCAAATGACTGAAAAATTTTGCACCTGTCGCATAACTAAGGAAATCATCTATCCTAGGTAACGGGTACTTGTTATCCTTCAAAATGGAGTTCACGCACCTGTAGTCTATACACAACCTATGATCTCCATCCTTTTTCCTTACTAAAATGACAGAGGAGCACAAACTTGTACTGCAAGGTCTCACGATACCATTCTTAGTGTGTTCCTGAACTATGTCTTGTTTGACAGCTGATTCTCCAGGTGACAACTTAAATGATACCGCTTTAACTGGAGGTTTGTCGCCAGTATCCAAAGATACCACCTCCTCATGGGTCCGACCTATCTGGCTTGGTTTCCAACTAAAACATTGTCTGTATGTATACAAAAGATTTTTCATTCAAATCTTTTGGTCTGGAAGTAAATTTGGATTTATAGCTTATTTGGTTTCATCAAAATCATCTCTTTCACTAGATTGTAAAACCAAAACAGAATTTGGTTGAGAATTTGTTGTAAGTTTATTGAACTGGTATAATGAGCCCAATTTCATACACCTGTGCAGAGTAATTTCATAATTAGCTGTATTTGTTACCCACATTTTGGTTTACTTTGCACTCGACAAAATACTGCAATGCACCAAAATGGGATGTTTATCGTAAACATGTTCGTGGGGTTTAACCAAAACTAGTTCAGGTAGCTCCTTACCCTCAATGTCCACATCAATCAATTTGTGCATACAAGGAGCTAGTCTAACATGTTCTGCAACAGTGACATAACCTAACCTTATTCCTGGCTCCTCTTTTATCATCTCTATGGTCAGAGGCTATTCTCCTCTTATCACTTTACTAGGTTTCACCTAATTTTTAACCTCCCTCATAGAATTCACCATTTCCTGTATAACTGAAGGTTCTGAGTGTATACCTTTACTGGGGTAATTTAGCGACAATTAACAAGTCCCACTAACATTGAACGACAACTGTGCCGGTACTTATTGAGAAAATCACAATTCAAAATCAGTCCATTAACAGGTGCCGACACCACTCCCACAGGATGAGTGTACCTACGTTTGTCTAACCTGAACCTCAAATTTTGTCCTGAAAGACCTGTAAAAATTCTGGGTTCTGCAGCCTTCCAAAAAGTTTGCGGTACTAATTGATTGTTAATTTAAGATACTGCTGCCCCACTGCCCATAAAAATAGGGGTCAATGTCCCAAAAATGTAAGAATACAAAATCATGACTCCTGAGTCTAATGAGGAGACACTTTGAGCTTACCAGACGAACCACCTTCCCTTATGTGATTCGTCTTTAGGAGTTTAACTGTGGGTTGCCATTTCTCTTAATACCCCATGGATTTGTTATACAAACTCTCTTGATGTGACCAGATTTGCCACAGCCGAAACATATTGGTCTCCTTTCAGCTGTTCTTTGTGGCATGAATACTGTTCTATTCTCCTCTGTTTGCCTATCTGATCCTTGTCCTACACTATCGCTTTGTTTTGACTTTGAATTATCTGAATCACCAAAATGTTGTCTGTTTCCATGAAATCATTGTTTTAGACCCAACACTTTCATTTGCCCTACCAAATCCTACATTTGTTTCCCAAGGGCTTCTATTGTATTTTGTAGCTGTGCTACCTTACTTGAACCTACTGCTCCCTCAGTTTGTGTCACTTGTTCCATTTTTGAGTTATCATTACCTTTACACCACTCTGGTGATGCCTCTCTATTCCTAGCATAAAACAACCAGCTTCTATATTCCTTAAGTTCTGAATTAACTGTGACACTGTGTTGTTCTCCAGTATAACCATTTCTACTATTGCTCCTCAATTAACTGATTGTTACCCTTGACCCTAATGGGCAATTGTATCTCCAGGTCTTCTGCCTAGCCAACTCTTACAGCTGAAAGAGTCCTAATGTGTTTAGGGTCTCTACCTGCATTCCCAAACCATCACACCATCTAATAGCTGCAGTCCTCAGAAAACTAGATAAGTAGGTGACATATTTTTTGTCATCCAACTGATTCACTACAGCTGCTCTCTTAAATTTTTTAATGCACTCAGACATCCTCTGAGCTCTTCCCATAGAAAAACCCTGGATCCATGAAAAATCTACCAACCTCCGTGTTTACCTCTTCTTCCCGATTATCTTGTGTATCTTCTAAATTATCTGATTACTCACTCCTATCTTCCCTATTGTCTGTCACCTCTGGGTCCTGTGAGCCTGTGTCAACACCTGTAGCTAGAGGTGTAACTAATTCTGTAGGTGTAGTCACCTCTTCCAGTGACTCTGTATATGAACCACTGTCTGGTAGACTACTACTTCCAGTTTTAATTTATAGCTATGTTGCTTCTTCGTGTGACTACACAATTTATGCTCAGGGCACATGAAAACACCCTAATTTATGTATTAATATATTTATAGTAATCTGTCAAGAAAATAAATACATAAAAAAAACTAACTAAAAAATACATAATTAGCTAATATCTGCTGCTTTAGATGTGAATTCCACCTAAACAACATAAAAAAAACACAGGACACTAGGTTACCTCACCTGTAACCACATCATTTTAGTAATCGCCCAAAGTAACCATAGACTACTATGTTACGTATGTCATGTTTACTTAAAATTTCCCAAAGCTAATAAAAATTAGGCTTACAAGCAGTCACACCTCTCAGAGTACATAACCTAATCGCAGTGTTGTGATTCCAGGGGTAAGAATAAGTTTTCAAGTAAACAAACAAGTTTTTTTACCGGTTCACAATCCAATTCGCTTAAAACAAACACTACCCGGCGCCAGACACCAAACTTTGTTGGGATGTGTGATGGGAAGGGAGGAGGGGAGGAAAACAAAAGAATAGGAATAATAATATGGCCTCACTGGGGCCCTTCAAACTATTTCAATGGGGTTGGAAACCATAACTTGCTACAACAATTCTCCAGGTAGGGTTACCCAAGTGTTCAAACTTGAAAACTCAATACTCAATTAAAATAAGATAACCAAGGCATTATTACTTCCGTAGCTCACTTGTTGAACTCACTGTAGAGTTGAAACCCAGCTCAGTTAGCTGCCTCCTTTAGGCTACTCCAGCCTAGGTTCACTCACTTCACACACTACTGCTATAGAGCCAACACTTTAAAATAAATAAAACAAAATAACCTAAACGCTTGTATTGGCCTACTTTCATGCTGCTTAACATGAAATCCCAAATTCTGATATATTGGTAAGTACTTGACTATATATAGTTCTTTGTAATTATCATCTACCAATGTTTTTAATACTGCATTTTCACTTTTTAGTTCATGCACTTCTTTTATTAGATCACTAAAATGTAAACTTACAGAATTTAACTATTTCAAGGTATGGTATTTGCCATTTAGTAGCTGAACTGTTGAGACTTCTGTTTCTTTTGAAGTTTTTTTTTCTGGGGTTTAACGTTACAATTTGCACACACCTAAAGTAGTTTTACCTTGAACGCATGTGATGTGCTTCAGCAATGCAGCTACTAGAACACTTTAGCACTTCAACATATCTGCCTGGTTTTATTGTCCCTCAAATTTTACCATTGATATTATATGCTAAGTTAGAAAAACCTTTAAATACTGGAATCACATTCATTATAAATGATAGCCCACAACTGCTGAATGCTACAAGGTGATGGGAGTATCAGCAGACATGTCCATTCTCAATGAGTTCAATCTGAAAATAAGTCTATTAAGTCTTTAGTTGCTGACTTCGTGATATCTGAATGTACCCCCTGTGCTCAGTTACAATTCAAGGGTAAATGTTTGTTTTGTTTTTCTTTAAAAAGTAAGCAAATCATGTAAAAAAAATTGGTTGAAATATGTAAAAAATTTGAAAGTGAGAATAATGATATAATTAAAGTGACTTTACTTTTTTTATGAAAATATTTGCCATTTTTACTTGTAAAGACAGTAAATTTTGTATAATACTTATTGTGAAAAACATTTTTTTTTATTATCAGATAGTATCTGAATTAAAATTGATGTTGTAAAAGACTATTGTATAGTGTGCATGTGTTTCTTTACAATATTTAATATGTCCTATAAATATTACATTATCACAAAATTGCTTATTTTTTATATTTAACATTTGTTTACATGGACAGTATACAAGTCAGTACGTTATTATTACACTTTGTTCGGCATGTATATTTTTTGATTATATTCAATAATTTTTTGTGCATGTAAAATTTTTAAAATGGAGAAACAACGCAGACACGTACATCACACTCCTTACAATAATATCTCGAGTATCTTCTTTTTTTTTTACCTATGAGTATTCTTGCAAACATGGCATACTCATGGATTTTTTTGCCACCATCAGATGCCGGCATTAACTGGGAAGTGGCGTGTTGTTGGTCATGCTGGTATATCCGCAGATGATGACTGGCCACCTTTTGATGTTGCGCATACATTATTATATTTTAAAGTTATATCTTGGGTTAGTTGGATTTGAAAATCTGATATAGAAATATATATATTTCTGTGCTTATTTTGTACATTTTGTGAGTGTTGAAAAGTGCCAAATCTGCCTGGTGGAAACCATTGGTTTTCCAGAGAGACACTTCTTTATTTATTTGCATATATACTTTGTCAGTAAACTCCATTTGAGTGTTGTACTCTTCCACACAGAGAAGTTTAATGATTTCTATGGCTAGGTTTCCGTCTACTTTTCCACATGGTCTAAGATCATCAGTAAACACTGTGTAAAAAATGGTGGATTATAACATTAAAGACTGTGAAGAAAATATAGGGGTAATTTTTTATTATGATCAACTGTTTGGTGTCCACAGCCCCATAAATATAGCTTATGATGGTGTGTAGAAAACTGCATCAGCTACACAGTAGTGATGTTTTGAAGGCAGTAAATCATGCATTGTGAAGCCTTGGGGTTTTGAGTAGTAGTACGATTGCAGGTGGTAGTGGTGTCGAACCATGGACTACTGTAGGCATGTCTGCTAACTTAGCTTTGCAAAATACTTGGCACAAGCTATGGCCTTTGTCTCTCGCTTACTCTCATGGAACTTGGCTCTGCTTGGTCCAAACTTTTGTATAGTTCTCGGCTGGTGCTGGTCCTAACCAGGGATTGTGCTTTTTGGTAGACAGGGAAAAAAAGTGGGGTTGTGGATTTTGGTGGTTTGCCAATGAGTTGGTGTCTCTCTCGCTGAGATTTCCATTGAAGGGTGTTCCTGTTGAGTACTGTACCTTTCCTAGTCTCTGACTAGTGCCTTAGCCATGTCTGCTTCACATGAATGCTTAGGGTACTGTTTGGCCACCATTTTCAAATTCTCTGTCCCCGCAGGTTTAGATGTGGTGGAATGAACAGAGGTTGGTGCGTAGAGAGGCATAACGTCTGTTTCCCTTTAATGACACTAGTGTGAGTAGTCAGGTATTGTGCTTGTCAGTACTGTCTGTATAGTGGTGGGTCAGATGACGGACTGCATGGCCACTGCACTGAGCACCAGATGAGAAAATTGTAGCATTTCACTAGGTTGCTGGCAAGTAGACATCAAGTAAATATTTGTGGCTGTTTAATTTTTAGACTTGTCACTTATCAAACAATTTAAAATTACATAAAAATGTATATGAGATGATGATGCGCATGACTAGATCATCCAAAAACAACAACTACAATTTAAAAAAATTCATATTAGAAGAACCAACCGTAAGTAAGCTTTCTAGAACAATCTCGAACCTACTAGCTCCATATTGAATACATCACAACAAACAACTCCAAACAAAAAAAACCAAGTTTTCATCCTTATATCCCAGACATTACACAATAACTATTAAAAAACCTAAACAAATTAAATAGTTACATTACCCCCCTCAATTTGTAGATGATTTCACCAGAAATTTGACCCAAATCAAAATCTACTGTTGGCGGAGTAATTTTGACTGCTGTTTGCTGCACCATTTTCCCTTACAACTCAACATTCTCTACATAAAAAACTACTACTTACTGCCTACAAAAATATTTCCCAAATATTCAAAATTGCAATCTGTACAATCTGTACTGAAAGGACTCCTAAGACATCAATATGTTCCTATCAAGTTACTCACAACTACATAGATATTAAATGTATTCATACATTACAGTTATAATTGACATGCTATTTCTTTAAACATTCCAATATAAGCTATGTTTTTTTTAAGGACTACCATGAACACATGCAGCACAGTATCATGCTCAGGGCCGCCCAGAGGTTCCTCCGGGCCTGGGGCAAACAACAGAGTTGCAGGCCCCACGCACCCAGGCCACTTCCTACTCCTCCTCAGAGGGGCCACAGTTGTGTAGGGTTTAGACTACTTGCCTCCCACCAAGACGAATCAGGTTTAATTCCCGGTGGGGCCTCTTCCCGATTTTCACATGTGGGAATTGTGCCAGACAATGCCGCTGGTCAGCGGGTTTTCTCAGGGATCTCCTGTTTCCCCCGCCCTTGCATTCCGGCAGTGCTCCATACTCACATCGCTTCACCCTTACTAGCTCTCAAGACCTCAATATTAAAAGCCACCCAAATCTCTTCACTCACTCACTCACTAACTCAACTCAACTCTCAACACTCAACACTCAACACTCAACTCCTCTTCAGGACAGGTAATTCAACACTTTTCCATGGAAGTTGTAAGAACATTCATAAACATCTGTATGTTTTCTTAAAACTGTGATGCATATCACTACGTGTGTTGGGAAATAAGGGACTTGGCAAAATACAAGAAAGCAGTTGTTAAGATATGGTTAGTAAGTATTGTAGTGTATATCGCAATATAACGTACTTCAAGTTTTGCGACAGGCGTTTAATCTTCTATTTGAAGTATGCGTCTACCTGCAATTACCAAAAATGTAGATTACTGGTTGATTAACATGGAAATTACACAGAATCCCTAATATCTTTAGTTGAGAGAGGGGAGGGTGGGTGTTGTTTTAAATAGCTTTCAGAGGTGTGGCACAGTGTACTGAACCTAATAGTTTTGTGGCAAATTTTGACCACCTATCAATAAAACTGTGTAAAATCAATTATGTACACAACTACTCTGTCATTCAGCATGAGAAAATTAATTGCATGCATTACGAGTAGTCCATGCATGTTATTAACACTTCTGACATAGGATTTTTTTCTTTTAACTAACAACCCCCTGTTCATTTGACCTTCTTTAGCAGGGCGACAGAATTAAGTTAACTTGGAATTGATTCAATTCCAGATTTTGTGGTACCTAGACAGGAATTAAGTTAACCAGGAATTGACCCAACTCCGTATTTTAGGATACTCCATTTTTAACAACAAACCCGTTCCAGAAATATATCAACTGGAGTTGGTTCAACTCCGGATATTCAAGAACTACTTTTCAGGTGTAAAATACAACCGGCATTGAGTCAACCCAGAATTGATTCAACTGGATTTTTAACTACCCTTTTTAGTTTGAAAATTTTGTTGGAATTAAGTCAACCGGAGTTACCTCAACTCCGGATTTTCAACAACCAACTTTCATACACAAAATTTATACCAAAATTAAGTCAACTCGGAATTGACTCAACTACGGAATTTTTGCTAAGTTATGCATTTCAATGCCTAACAGAATTATGTCAACTTCAGTTGACGGTATTCTGGATCCATTTCAGTACTGCCCCTTAGTTGGGATGTGGAAATAAGTCAACCCGGAATTGACTCAATTCCAGGTTTTGTGGTACCCTGGCCAGAATTAAGACAACCCAGAGTTGATTCAACTCCGGATTTTATGGTACCTTCTTTTTGACATCTAAATAGTCCCGGAATTGAGTTAACTCCATATTTGCTACAACCTCTTTTCAGACACAAAAAGTGTACCCAAATTTAGTCAGCAGATCATTGATGGATTCTTTGTGTCCATATTTGCCCACAGAATCCAGCATAAGACTGTTTTATATTCTTCAAGGTTGCTCCCCAGACCACCTTAATATATTTTGGGTCTTCAGCAAGGTTATTTAAACTCTAAAGATTTGACAAAGGATTATTTGGTGTATATATAAACATAGGGCTAAAAGGTGTAGCTTTGTGTGACTCACGCCGGGCATAATTAAATGAAATTTGTAGCCATGAAATATTCCTATTCCAGTTGTTATGCTCCTTCGCATGGAACACAGAGAGCGCAGAACGGAGGTTTTGATTAAACATTTCCACATGAGAGGGAGGATGATGGGATAGTAAGGTGATAAAGTTATATGGCGAATGCCTTTCACAAATAACATGTTCTTGAAAAGCCGAGAAACAAACTGAGGACCATTATCAGAGACAATGGTTGAAGGAATCCCAAAATTTTGAAATATGTGAGTGTTTAAAGCTTTTATAATCGAAAGTGAGTCAGCTTTTCTAAGTGGGATCAGCCAAACAAATTTTGAAAATGCATCCACACAGACCAACAACACATTGTTACCAGATTTGGTCCTTGGAAATGGATTTACGAAATCAACAAACAACTTTTCCAAAGCTGAGGCAAGGTGATCCAAGTGGGTATTTTATGCTGGTTTACTAAGGGCACATTAGGAATACAACTTAACCTGCTCAGCTATATTGGCATGCATGCCATTCCAAATAAATTTACTTTGTATTGCTTCAATTGTCCTGTAAGTGCCCAGATGATCTCCAACCGGAGAGGAATGGAAATACCGAAAGACCATGGGTCGTAGATGGGCAGGCAAAACAATACACTTTCTAGTATCCTTAGTTTTACAACGCAAAACATCTTTTGACAGAAAATAAGGTTTTAGTTCTAATCCAGAACGTAAATTTTGAATAATATTTTGCAACTTATTATCCTTGCACTGATGCTCCTGGATGTCCATGAACGCCAAAGGGAATTCCAATAAAAGATTTATATTTATAGGCATATCATCCATTTCATTGTTTATTCCTTCAAACATACGTGAAAATGCTTCAGCGGCCACATTCTGTGTGCCCTTAATATGTTGCACTTTAAATTTCAATGAGAAAATGTTCATCACCCAATGAAAAATTTTGCCTAACTGCTGTGGGTGATCCAAGAGCCAGGACAAGGCTTGATTGTCCGTCTCCAACAAAAATTCTGAATGTTCAAAATATTGTCTACATTTATTGATCTCGAAAACAACAGCCTAACACTCTAACTCAGAAGTAGTGGATTTTCTTTCCTGGGAAGTTAATGTTTGCGATGCAAAAACAATTGGCTGGCGGACACTATCAATTTCTTGGGCCAGGTCTGCCCCCACAGCCAAACTGGAGGCATCTGTCTGAAGGATAAAAGTGCTTGAAAAATCCGCCATCCATAGAACTGGGGAATTAATAATATCTTTTTTTTTAAATTTCCAAAGCAGTTTTGTTGCTCATCACCCCATTCAAATTTGACATTCTTTTTGCGTAACTTATTTAAAGGGGCAGCTTTCTCTGCCAAATGGGAAATAAATTTACCAAAGAACTGAACCATGCCAATAAAACTGGCTATGCCCTTTACATCATGGGGTGGTGGAAATTCACTTTAGTGCAGTCAGGATCAGTAGAAATACCTTTGGACAAAATTTTGTGCCCTAAAAAGGATATTTCCTTTACCGCTTATTTCACCTTGTTGGGGTTGACAGTCAGCCCAGACTTCTCCAGATGTGATAGTACCTCTTTCAAATGTTGGAGATGTTAATCAAAATTTTCAGAATAAATTACCAAATCATCCATATAATTGCAGACAAATTTAAACTTATCATTGTGAAAAATCATATCCAGCAAACGAGTCAGCACTTGTGCACCTGTAGCTGAACCAAAAGGTACACGGGTAAACTGATATAAATTCCAAGGATCGCAAAAGCTAGTGACTGGTTTGGATTCTTGACTCAAAGGAATTTGATGGTAGGCAGCATATAAATCAATGGTAGTAAATAATTTAACTTTTCCAAACCTGTGGAAGGCTGAATGTAAATCTGGTAAGGGGACAGAATCAATTTTGATTTTTTGATTAATCTTATGGTAGTCAATAACCATTTCTTCTTTATCATTTCGTTTTGGGACCAGAAAAGCCGGACTAGAATATTGGGATTTTGACTGTTCTATAACTCCCTTATCTAACAGAGTCCAAGTTCATAAGTAAGTACTTTAGGGAATTGGGCACATAATTCTTTTAATTCCAGAATTTGTTCATCACTTAAATGTCCAAAAGGATCACTAAACATTTGAGATTCAAATTCATGGTTTAATTCAGAAGAAAAAAATTGCTTTGACTCACTGTTAACAAAAAGAATTTTAACATTAGGTCTGAACTGAAAGTAGATATACTTATCTTTCATACCCAAAATTATTCCACAAGAAGCCATAAAATAAGCTCCAAGAATGAAGTTAGAACTTACGTTCTCAGCCACAAGATACTGTCGCTACTAGGCCATCTGAGTTATACCGGGTGGTAGCCAGTAGTTCATATAGTTAAATTATTTAGGTGCAGACTAAGGACACCTGAGGTTGTTGCTCTAGGGGTAAACAAATACTCGTATTCTCCGTTATTTAACACACCAGGATTTTATTGATCTGAAGGTCACATAGCTATTATGCACACTAGCGAGACTGAGCCCCCCTGCAAGTTGTTTGCCTGAAGGTCTGGTGGGCTGAATACTATGCGTCGGGGAATATTGTTGAAGGGAGACGTTTCTCTACTTATTTGTGACTACGGCTTTTGGTGAGTTGTCTTTGTTGGTAGCTGAGGCATGGTGAGTTGGGTGGCCCTGGCTCAGGCCCTCGAACCGGCTCTCGTTGATGTCTGTACTAAGTTGGCTTTTTCCTGCGGCTTTGACGGTCTCACTCTGAAATCCGGGATTGGTTTCCCGTGACTTGTACTTTCCCTGCGATCCCGGCTGGCGTTCCTGGTTGGAGAGTGCGTCCTCCTCTGCCTTCTTCCGGCTATAGCGTTTCTGCATTCCTAACCGCAGAAACTGCCACTACGTTTTCAGAAATGAACTCATAAGTTCTCGGTACTTTTACTGGGTTTGTCTCTGGAATTTACACATGAAGTTTCGGGCGCCACTTGGACTGGGGCTACCACTCGTTTCCGGGAATTTACTCATATTCTCGGCACTGTTCTCGTCACGCGACTGTTTACTCCCATGTCTGATTCGGCTTCTCCCGTCTCGTCTCGCGGCTGTACCGCCGAACTCCCGTCTCGGCTGGCGATAATTGCTCCCGAACAACTGACTGTGAACAACTGATTACAACTGACTGCCTGGGCCGGTCTGAACTCCGGCCCGTTGATACGACTGCCTCTCACCTAACTGCCTTCTTGGTCTTGCATTGCGGCTGCCGAACATCTCCTCGCTCACGACTGACGACAACGGAATGATCGCTTGCGACTGAATGACCACGAACCTTGGCTGCTCCCAAATTTAACCCGGCTCCCGATATATTCAAATTGGCTGTCCGCAGATTGTTTCGAGAGAAACAGGGACTTCCCTGGTGTCCCTCGCGCGTTTTTTTGTATAGGATTCCCTGTCACGTCAGCGGCTCGCGCGCTCTAACTGGGGGTGGAGGGCGGTGCGGAAAGCGTCTGGGGGGTTCCTGTAAGCTGTGTCGGCACTAATCTCGGCGGGGGGTTACCCTGTTTCCTTCGCTGAGGGCTTATATCTGCTAATTTTCGGGACTTTCCCTGTTTTTCTCTCGCTGCAGTTCATCCCCACGTATTCTTATATGGCGGGACTTCTCGGGGGTTATTTCTCAGGGTGTGAATACAGCGCAATTTGTATCCCCTGTACTCGCCACGCGTCAATACATCCAGGTAAAACATGATATCTGTCATTTAATAACAACACGTCATGAGATTGGCAAGGGTTCACAAGAAGCTGTATAACATCTAAGTTTGGTTGGTTCAATGCATTTCACAAGTCTCTTATTTCAATTCCTCAAAAAGTTTGGTATAAATTATAGTGCGTGCAGATCCTGAATCAACTAATTCATTTACAGCAAAACTCCCCAAATTTACTTCAGCACGAGGAGTATTAACTCTCTTAACACCAACGATAATTAGGAAATGAACCCTAGCAATGCAATCTTCAGTTTGGGACTCTTTGATGTCTGAAGGACTAAAAAGATGTTGAAAGAAATACGACAGTCTGATGGACTGTGATACATGAGCATTGTAATAAACATTACCCAAACTAGACTTGCGAGCTGGGTTAGTTTTTTNAGTCTGATGGACTGTGATACATGAGCATTGTAATAAACATTACCCAAACTAGACTTGCGAGCTGGGTTAGTTTTTTCGAAATCAGCACCTGGGTGCAATGTGACCTACTTTACCACAACGACACACTGGTGGTTTTCTTTTCTTCCCCAAAGATGACTGAGTGTCCTTTAGGCTTTTCTTATTATCGTTAGGTGTTTTGGCAATTTGGTTAACCTCAGATTTGTGTTTCACTTCCGAATCTTTCTTTTTAAAATCTGTTTTATATACCATGCTGCGGGAAGCGTGATGTTCTGGTATTTGGTCTGAATATCTAATATTCTGGGAATGAATACACCTTTCGTCCAACTGGGAACAAAGTAGTGGGTTTTACACAAAAAACTAACCTTCATCTCTCTGGAGGTGTCAATCCTTCAAGAACTAACCTTAAAATAGTATCTGCTTCCTTATTATTACTGATGTAGACAGATAATTACTCTTCAGGTGCCTTTCTGCGGTTAAAAAGTTGTAGTTTTTGCTGAGCGAAAAGCCTGGAAGGAACAAAATAGCCTAAAATATCTGTGCGATATCTGTCAAAGGAGAGACTTTGATTAATAGCCAAACTGGTGGTTCTCTCACTCAGGGGGCCTGGGGTAAATGGATATACAGAATGCTCCGCCTAACGTGGACACCCCCAAAATTTCCGGAACAGTTGCAGATCATGAAATGTGGTTTTCGCTAAATGAAATAACGTGCGTGGGCAAGTAATTTTTGCGCAACGTGACTATTCGTAACACGTGTCTGGATGGAAATAATTACACTACATATGATTTTTCCCCTGGAAACATACATTTATTTCAACATCATCTGGAAGTACTTGCAAGGAGGAATTCAGTGATATAGCATGTGCAATGGAAAGTAACAAGGAAATGCAAAGAAATAATGTGCAAATATGATTAAGTAAGGTGGGCCGGTAGCATGGGGTAGTGGACCTGTACTCACAGCTGTAAGCAAGCAACATGCACCGTTACTCATTCTGGCAGGTCCGCTTCCTAATAGCANTTTTGGCAATTTGGTTAACCTCAGATTTGTGTTTCACTTCCGAATCTTTCTTTTTAAAATCTGTTTTATATACCATGCTGCGGGAAGCGTGATGTTCTGGTATTTGGTCTGAATATCTAATATTCTGGGAATGAATACACCTTTCGTCCAACTGGGAACAAAGTAGTGGGTTTTACACAAAAAACTAACCTTCATCTCTCTGGAGGTGTCAATCCTTCAAGAACTAACCTTAAAATAGTATCTGCTTCCTTATTATTACTGATGTAGACAGATAATTACTCTTCAGGTGCCTTTCTGCGGTTAAAAAGTTGTAGTTTTTGCTGAGCGAAAAGCCTGGAAGGAACAAAATAGCCTAAAATATCTGTGCGATATCTGTCAAAGGAGAGACTTTGATTAATAGCCAAACTGGTGGTTCTCTCACTCAGGGGGCCTGGGGTAAATGGATATACAGAATGCTCCGCCTAACGTGGACACCCCCAAAATTTCCGGAACAGTTGCAGATCATGAAATGTGGTTTTCGCTAAATGAAATAACGTGCGTGGGCAAGTAATTTTTGCGCAACGTGACTATTCGTAACACGTGTCTGGATGGAAATAATTACACTACATATGATTTTTCCCCTGGAAACATACATTTATTTCANCTATTCGTAACACGTGTCTGGATGGAAATAATTACACTACATATGATTTTTCCCCTGGAAACATACATTTATTTCAGCATCATCTGGAAGTACTTGCAAGGAGGAATTCAGTGATATAGCATGTGCAATGGAAAGTAACAAGGAAATGCAAAGAAATAATGTGCAAATATGATTAAGTAAGGTGGGCCGGTAGCATGGGGCAGTGGACCTGTACTCACAGCTGTAAGCAAGCAACATGCACCGTTACTCATTCTGGCAGGTCCGCTTCCTAATAGCNTAGTGGACCTGTACTCACAGCTGTAAGCAAGCAACATGCACCGTTACTCATTCTGGCAGGTCCGCTTCCTAATAGCAGTGCAGCACCAGTCCCCGTAGTATGTTATGGTAAGTGGTATTGCAGTGTGTGACTGTACGTACGCAATGAAATTCAGAAATGAGGAAAAACTGGACGCTCTACTTATTTACAGTGAGTGTGGCAGAAATGCCAAGCAAACCGTCCAAATGTTTGGTGAAAGGTATCTTAATCGGACGCCCATCTCATGGCAAATGATACAAAGAATTTGTACACATCTCTTGTCACGAGGTGATGCGTCTTACATTAACACAATGTTTTGGCACGTGTCGATGCAAACCTCCACATGGGTATGCAAGAACTTTCCAGATTCGTAGGAATAAGTAANACAATGTTTTGGCACGTGTCGATGCAAACCTCCACATGGGTATGCAAGAACTTTCCAGATTCGTAGGAATAAGTAAAACAAGTATGTTACAGATACTGTGCCAATGTAAATTCCAGCCATATCATGTGGCTCTTCATCAGGGATTACATGAAAGTGATTTCCAGCAGCGTGTTCAGTTTTGTAGGTTTGTTCTGATATCTGTAAGGGATGACAGCAANACAATGTTTTGGCACGTGTCGATGCAAACCTCCACATGGGTATGCAAGAACTTTCCAGATTCGTAGGAATAAGTAATACAAGTATGTTACAGATACTGTGCCAATGTAAATTCCAGCCATATCATGTGGCTCTTCATCAGGCNTACAGATACTGTGCCAATGTAAATTCCAGCCATATCATGTGGCTCTTCATCAGGCATTACATGAAAGTGATTTCCAGCAGCGTGTTCAGTTTTGTAGGTTTGTTCTGATATCTGTAAGGGATGACAGCAATTTTCTGAAGAACATACTATTTACCGATGAAGCAACCTTCACAAACCATGGGCGCGTAAATTTACAAAATATGCATTACTGGGTGACGGAGAATCCGCGTTGGGTCCGGCACATGGAGCACCAGCGACAGTGGAAAGTGAACGTGTGGTGTGGAATCGTTGGAGACTACGTCATAATGCCATACTTCATTCAAGGGACAATGACCAGCTGTATATACACCCATTTCCTCAGAGCGACCTTACCGACACTTTTGGAAGAAGTACCGCTCGACACATATTGTGATATGTAGTTTCAACATGATGATTGTCCTGTGCATTTTGCTTTAGTGGCGAGGCAAATGTTAAATGAAACATTTCCAAACCGGTGCTTAGAGCGTGGTGGTGGTGGTGTAAGATGGCCAGTTTGCACCCCCGAACTCACACCTCTCAATTTTTTCCTGTGGGGAACACTGAAAGATAAGGTGTACAACACGGTTCCACGATGCCAAAAGACATGCAGGAACGCATTGTGGCAACTTGCAGAGGCATTACGCCAGAAACACTTCAGGCCGCTCGTCGCTTGCTACAGGTGTGGTTACAGATGTGTATTGCAGTCAATGGTAAACACATTCAGCACATGCTGTGAAAAGACCTAATGTGAAGCGTTTCAGTCATAACTGTCCTCTTTAGTACTAGGTATATGGATGCGATTGCATTTCATGCTATGTTGGTTTGTTTTATTTTTGTTTTGCATCTGTACGCACTCGTTACTCAGAACAGTTAATGACTAGGAAATAAATCTCCTGAATTAATTTGGTATCTGAATAAAATGTAATGTATTGATATGAGACTTGCACTCACACTGCCCATATTCCTTCCGCTCAGGTGCTCTCCTTTGTCCAGTATTGCATTACGTGCCCCTTGCCCCATTAAGGTAAGCGCTATGCTGCTATAAGGAAGCGGTCCCGCCAGGAAGAGTCACGGCGCGTGTTGCTTGCTTACATCTGTGAGTACAGGTCTACCGCCCCGTGCTACCGGCCCACTTAATCATATTTGCACATTATTTCTTGACATTTCTGTGTTACTTTCCACTGCATATGCTATATCACTGAATTTCTCTTTGCACGTATTTTCAGATGCAGTTGAAATAAATGTATGTTTCCAAGGGAAAAATCATATGTGGTTTTATTATTTCTGTCCATACACGTGTTACAAATAGTCACTTTGCTGCAAATTACTTGCCCCCGTACGTAATTTCATTTAGTGGAAACCGCATTTCATGATCTGCAACCGTTCCGGAAATTTTGGGGGTGCCCACATTAAACGGACTATCCTGTATAAGTTCTAAAAGTTGAGCCTCAGGAACAGCATTTCTTTGTTCTAATTCAACAATCATTTTCAAGAATTCAAGGAACTTGAGGATGTGTTATACATCAGTTACAGGGAAATATTTTAACATGCACTCTAGAGGGTCAGTTAGTGTTCCAAGAACAGGTGAAAATGCAGTCCTATGTGGATGCAACACAGAGGTAGCCATACTGGTTGGGTTNTGTATAAGTTCTAAAAGTTGAGCCTCAGGAACAGCATTTCTTTGTTCTAATTCAACAATCATTTTCAAGAATTCAACGAACTTGAGGATGTGTTATACATCAGTGACAGGGAAATATTTTAACATGCACTCTAGAGGGTTAGTTAGTGTTCCAAGAACAGGTGAAAATGCAGTCCTATGTGGATGCAACACAGAGGTAGCCATACTGGTTGGGTTNTAGTTAGTGTTCCAAGAACAGGTGAAAATGCAGTCCTATGTGGATGCAACACAGAGGTAGCCATACTGGTTGGGTTTGTGAACACCACATCACAATTTTGACTAGTGGATGGTGAAGTGAGAAACATTTGTCCAGACACTGGCACTGACTGCTGAGGAACAGAGGTACAAACAGAGATGTGGTGACCATGTTAACAGCAAAGGATACCACTATGCAAGTTATTGTTGCACTAATATCAAGTGAGACAAATGACTCTACAAGAGGAAGGGATGTAGCAGCAGTACCTGCCTGTGCAGAAAACTGCTGTTCAGATTTACAAATACAGTGGAGTCTCGGTTAACCATCAGTAAACTGACACAAGTGAAATAATAAAATTGGATACAAAAAATAACTTAATAAACTAAAAATGAAATAACTTTTTTCTTGCATCGTATTAGATCAAATTGAGCACATTATTGAGATGAACAGTACGTATACAGTACTGTAATACATACTTTTGTCAATGAATACCCAGTAAAAATACATTCTGTGCATTGCGGAATGTGAATGACTCATGTTTGTTGTTTATGTACAACCTACATATGTACTTCGTAGAATCATTCCGTCTTCCTCACCACCCTACCAGAATTCCTAGACNTTGTTTATGTACAACCTACATATGTACTTCGTAGAATCATTCCGTCTTCCTCACCACCCTACCAGAATTCCTAGACTCTCATCCGCCCTCCCATTCCTACAGTCAGTTCAGTAGCGGTAGTCACTTAGTCAGCAAGTCATTGTCCTCAGTTTGTTGTCAAAGTGTAGTGTGTTTAAAAATGTCTGAGAAACGGAAACGTGTTGTATTAGGACTTTCTCAAAAACTTGAAATTATAAAATGACTGCGTAAAGGAGAAAGCGCGATGAGTATCGCTCTGCCATATGGAATTGGGCGGATGACAGTAAATGATATTAAGGGGTTATACGTAGTCAGAAGGCCAAAAAAAAAGTGATTTTTCAAGAATTTTTCCTGGAAAGACATTTTAATTTATTAACGTAAAGATTTATATACATATTGTAGTAACTTTCAACTTTATTTACATTTTTTTTGTAAAAATAATGATTTTTAAAGCTGCTATAGCCGATCTCTGGGAGCTCCTCTAAAAAAAGGCATTTTACGGTGAGCAGGATATCTCTGGATGATATAAAATGAAAAAATAAAAAATATTTGGTTAATATAAGGTATTATCTAATATTTATTTGAAGAAATAAAAAAAATAAATTTTTAACAAAATAGTGGTTTCTCAAAAAAATTTATATTTTTGTTCAAAATTTTGGCCTTAAATTGTTATAAAATGAAAAATATTTATCGGCGAAAAAAAAACCTTCAATTAATTTCTAAAAAATATATTTATAAAGCGTGAGTAAAAATTTTAGACAGATCGGTTTAGCTGTTTCCGAGAAATTTTGTTCACCGACTTTAAAAACACGGTTTTGAGAAAAACGCGTTCAAAGTTTCAAAAGCACTTTATACATAGTAAAATTCTTTTTTTTTTTTTCAACTTACACAGAGTCGTCTATTCCAGGACCATATAATAAACCCTCAGTTCCTTCGGCAGCTTCTAATAACCCGATTTTATGTTGTCTGCGGACCATTTTTCCCTCTCGTGTGCTCTCATGCGCTCTTTGGTCAGAGATTGTGATACGCTCTGCATCCTCCTTTTTGGCATATAAATGTGCATTGGGCCCAAGTGAAAGTCCCATTGCACTCATATAATACAAGAGTGATGCTGTACCTTCATTGAATACGCCGGCAGCGATGCTTGCAGCCATTTCCACAATTTTTGAGCCACGTGGAATGATTTTTGGAGTGATTTTCCATATCAGTTGATTGTAGCTTTCGTTGTTGTTTTGCTTGAAACCACAGACACATCTTTCTAATAATTTTTCATTACTGAGATCTGTATAGATTGGATGCAAAGCCTCAGCAACATCCTGTGGTATTGGCTGATAATCATGTTGAAAAGCAAGTAATTCATTCGCAGCTAGTGCCCGCTGCCAACAGCTCTATGATTCTGGTCCAATCTGGCACTTCTCGTTTTGAGGATTTTCGTCTGTTGAGCAATAATGATAATATGTAGCCCATATTGCATTATGCATAATCTCTACGGAATCACAATTTCTTCTAATTGCTAAGNGCAATAATGATAATATGTAGCCCATATTGCATTATGCATAATCTCTACGGAATCACAATTTCTTCTAATTGCTAAGGCATAGTAAACTGTCAATTTATAAATTATTTTACCAGTAAACTTGCCTTTTCCACCAAGAGTTTTTTTGCCTTTTTTTTCCCCACTTTTTTCAACGGTTTCCACATTTTTTTTCACACAATCTCGGAGTCGCGTGCCCATTCTCTTCTGTACGTGCCCAATACATTCTTTCTTGATACTGTTAATTCTGTACTATTTGTATCGCCTTGGTGTTCAGAAGTCAAANGTACGTGCCCAATACATTCTTTCTTGATACTGTTAATTCTGTACTATTTGTATCGCCTTGGTGTTCAGAAGTCAAATTTTTCTCTTCAGTACTAGCTTGTGTAAAAGTTTTTTGGTGGCTGTTTACACACAGGAATGTATATTACTGATAATCATATCATAAGTATTCTGCGTTATAAAAGCTGGCATGTCCATTAATCCNATATTACTGATAATCATATCATAAGTATTCTGCGTTATAAAAGCTGGCATGTCCATTAATCCACAGAATTTTGCTGCGCCTTTCAATCCTAATCCAAGAACTCTCATGACAAATAAGAAACGTCTATTTATCGCATAAGAATGCATGACAAAGGGACTAGAATTTATGGTATGAGTTTCACACTTATCACACAACAAAACAATTTTAAAACCATGTCCTCGTTGAGAAGCAGTTTCAAACTTCACCTCTCCGTCACATGTTTTACACTTCACATATTCGGAAATTGCTGCAAAGACTGTAATAATGTTCAAAATTCAATATTCAATAGATGAATCACACGGAACTAATATCTCCTGATGCATTTTTAATTTTTTCGCAGAGGCACTTAAACTAGTTTCGTCCGCCTCAGCTGTTTTTGGATTTAAAACATTTGTTCTCTATTTTGGTCTTAACTTTTGCATCTTGGAAGATGTTCTCTTTTCTCTTCTACACTTCATTTTCACAGAAAATGACAGCATATCACAACAGAAAGTATAAACGAGCACACGACTTTACTGCTTGGCTTGGCTATTTAGACTGACTACTCTACAATATTTGCCAGTTTGGAAATAGAAGTCGTTGAATTTAGCTCCCAGGTATAAAAAGGACTACTAAATTGTCACTCCAGGTATATGAATATGACACGTCACAGTCTGCTCTCCACTCTGTATGTGTTCTACAGGCACTACCTCGCGATCTACGCTTGGTCAACCTTATTGCGTAGCGAACTGACACATACTCAGGGGTGAAATCAGGCGCCTAATTAACACTTCGACTGCGGATTCGGTTAGCTAAACAGTTATTTATTGCATCATTACGTCACTCATTTTATAGGTATGGTACTCTGAACTCTTGGGTTCTGATTCCGGCACNGGTGATGGAGCGCTAGATTGCTTGGTCAACCTTATTGCGTAGCGAACTGACACATACTCAGGGGTGAAATCAGGCGCCTAATTAACACTTCGACTGCGGATTCGGTTAGCTAAAGAGTTATTTATTGCATCATTACGTCACTCATTTTATAGGTATGGTACTCTGAACTCTTGGGTTCTGATTCCGGCACNGAGTTATTTATTGCATCATTACGTCACTCATTTTATAGGTATGGTACTCTGAACTCTTGGGTTCTGATTCCGGCACATTTCCCTTACCCGTCTGAGGCCTACAGGTCAGAGTTTTAGTTTATAAACGTCGGGGAAAAGTGGTCGGATTTGGANCCCTTACCCGTCTGAGGCCTACAGGTCAGAGTTTTAGTTTATAAACGTCGGGGAAAAGTGGTCGGATTTGGAGGCGTGGTTACTTAACCGAGTTGCTACTGTGTGCTGGCTTCATCCCGGCGTCCCGGAAAGTCTTGCTGAGGCGTCTCTCTCTGTGACTTCAGCGTCCGTCCCGCGATGTCTGGCGCGACCCCCCGCGTCTCTGGAGTCCTCCGGATTGACTCCCCGGCCGTCCAACTGGGCCGCACGCCTGGCGCTGACCCCCGCGTTGCTTGAGTCCTCCGATTGACGGACTTCTCCACTTCCCTGCCTGACTATATCTCGAGGAATTCCCTACGTCATTGGCGACCCAACTTATGTCAAACTTCGGCGTGCGTCGATCAGGGGACTCAAGCCTCACGCGCTGACGAGCGCCTCCCTCTGTGTCACCTAGCACGTGCGTCATTGGAAGGAACTATTTGGGTGACGTCGGTATGAGCATTTGACGCACGTTCTGGCAGATTGTGAAAGCGTCGCTCTGTTCTTTCTCTGGACCCGTCATGCGTCAAATATAATAGAAAGGGTCATGGAAGGAGCAGCATTCCAGGTAAGCAGCTGCTGCTTGGGCCTCGGCTCCACCTATACTTTCAAACGCTCCGAGACGTCTTTACAAATATGCGTGTGACTTCGAGAATATTTGTTGGATTGACATGAAATTTTCTGTGTATATACTTAAATATATGTACATTACAAAAATGAAATAAAATTTTTTTGTAAATCCTTACTGCGTGTACCCCTCAAGAAAGATGCAGATAAAATCAAAAGTCTTGTTTCAAAAATGCAAACGACACACGAAGATGTGAAACTGAGAAAAATGATGAAGCCATAAAAACTGAACCAACTGGATACAGTAATGTATCAGTGGTTCATTCAAGCCAGCAGTGAAGGTTATACCAGTTTCTGGGCCCATAAAAATGGCTAAAGCTATCAAGATGAACAGGAAACTTGTGGGGATCCTTCATTTAAGGATAGTATAGGTTGGCTGGATAATTTTTAAGGGTCAACATGGCATAACNGGAAACTTGTGGGGATCCTTCATTTAAGGATAGTATAGGTTGGCTGGATAATTTTTAAGGGTCAACATGGCATAACACAGTTGGACATTTGGGTGAAAAACTAAGCGCTGATAGTACAGTCATTGTAGACTATCGCGAAAAATTAATGAAAGAAATAAAAGATAGAAATTTGGTCAGAGAGCAGGTTTACAACTGTGTCGAAACTNCTATCGCGAAAAATTAATGAAAGAAATAAAAGATAGAAATTTGGTCAGAGAGCAGGTTTACAACTGTGTCGAAACTGGCCTAAATTGGAAAGCACCTCCTGTAAAAACCTTAGCCTCCTTATCGGAAAAATATGCACCTGGTTTTAAAATGCAAAAAGACCGCATAACTGTTATGGTGTGTGCGAACGCAAATGGTAGACATAGGTTTCTTTTACTTATCATTGGGAAATCTAAAAAGACTCCAGTTTTCAAAAATATGAATTTAAACATCTTACCTGCCAAATATTGTGCACAAAAAAGTGCCTGGATGAGCCAGGATATATTTNTTAAACATCTTACCTGCCAAATATTGTGCACAAAAAAGTGCCTGGATGAGCCAGGATATATTTAATGAGTGGTTCCCCGGTGTGTTTGTGCCAAATGTAAAATATTAATGGACAATGCACCAACTCATTCTTCTCATGACTTACAAAGTGATGGTGGAAAAATTACATGTCCCTTTTTGCCTGCTAACACTACCCAACTAATTCAGCCCTTGGATCAGGGTATTATTGAAAGCATGAAGCGACCCTAATGGAAAATCCTTTTTTCAAGAATTTGTTTGCGTTGGGGTGAATTAATAAGTGTAAATCATGTTTGGAGGACATACACTATTAAGGACACAATTTTTAATGTCGCTGAAGCCTGGTAAGATATACCAGAAGAAACATTAAAAAAGGGCTGGAACAAACTGTGGCCTGAGACTGTAAACAAAAATGAGGCCATAAACGAATCTGGAAATTATGAGGGAATTTTACTTCTGTGTCAAGGGATTCCAGGTGGAGAAAACACATCAATAGGTGAAGTATGGGAATGGCTGGGAATGATAGATTTGACAGAGACTTTGAAATATTAAATCATGAACTTGTATTAAGTGCAACACAGGAGGTAGAATGTTTAAATGAAGAAGAAGAGGTTGATACACTCAAAGATTTCCCCTAAATAATTAGCCACAGTGACGTTGAAAACATGTTTTCCAAGTGCATTGAATGGTACGAGCAACAAGAAGAGGCAGACGCTACACAGATATTACTCCTACGTAAGATACGCAACACGGCAGCAACAAAAGCCAGTGGAGTATTACAACAAAGAAAATGACACTTTTTTAGGTAGGATTATACTACTGAACATAAATACTGTATTTAATATCAAATACATACTCTGCNGGAAAATGACACTTTTTTAGGTAGGATTATACTACTGAACATAAATACTGTATTTAATATCAAATACATACTCTGCTGTACACACAGTACTTCAATTGATTGCTATCTTTTTAAAATATAGTGCTAAATATTGTATACATTATTATCACTAGTATCTGTTGTGTCTTTGAGGGGGGAGGGGGCATTTCTATTATCCGTCTATTCTCTCAACCATCACGGTGACGGCCCAGAGACTGACGGATAATGGAGACTCCACTGTACTAGAAAACAGGTTTTCGACCTGTTGCGCAATGTTACACAGGGATAATTTTTGCACGTCAGACGGTTATCTACTTATGTGGTCAATTAGTTATTTATTCACCTACCAAGATGTGCCAATCTACATTTTACTCTGGAAAATGACTCAACAGAACTTCATCCTCAAGGTTATTATAAATATCTTGAACGTTTACAATCTTTGTAGCACATGCATTATACTCTGGTTCAACATACATATTATAATCATTAAAGTCAACACGTGCTTCTGCTTGATGATCTGAGCTCAGGTCTTTTTGGAGAGCCGCTACTGTATTTGCAGATGGGATGGCACCTGATAAAGTACATTTATAAATGAGTTCATCCTTAACCAAAAATTCAGGCACAATGGTAGCCATCGTTAAAAACAAAGAACAATATAAACACAATAATAATAATACAGTAGAATCCCGATATTTCGCATCCCGATTATTCGTATATCCCGCTAATTTCGTACAAATTTGCTGGTCCCTTGAGAAAATCCCTTTAATTCGTAAAAAAACAATGCATTCGGGTCCGCTCGATAATACGTATTTATTTTGGTGCTCGAGCTCAATTAAAACGTCTTATAATTCTTATTTACATCTAAAAAATCTCGTTAACTCTTAATGTTTTTAACCCTAGACTGTATACCAGCTCTAGATTTATGCAATTTGGGCAGGGTTAAAAAGACTGGAAGGGTACTGAGGGACGTAGGAGGTTTTGAAGGGCAGGTAATAACGCCTAGTAGGCTGTGAGGCGATGTGTCTGTGATACCCAGAACTATGAGGCACCTTGGTGTCCGGCCTAGGGTTATGAGAGGGTAGGAAGGAGCAGAGCGAGTGAAAAGTTAGTCAGTTTGGTCTTAGCCATGCCTCCGAAAAGAGCTAATAAGTGTCTTTCTATTAGAGAAAAAAAAAGAAATCATTACCGCCGTGGCCGGTGGTGACAAACAAATTTACGTGTCCAAATGTGATAACGTTCCTCCTTCCACAATAACATCAATTCTGAAGAACAAGGACAAGATAGCCTCCCAGACATCGGACAGCAAGGTAAAGCGCTTTAAGACTGGTGAGTATCCACAACTAGAAGAGAATTTAAAGAAGTGGTTTGCGCAAGCACGGAATTTGAATGTACCAGTTGGAGGAAACATTTTAAGAGAAAAAGCAAAAGTTTTCGCAGAAAAAATGGGAATTAAAGACTTTCGTGCAAGAGATGGTTGGTTTGATAGGTTTAAAAAAAGGCAAGCATAAAATTGAAGAAGCTTAGTGGGGAAAGTGCGAGTGTATCTGCCGACGTTTGTTCTGAGTGGAAAGACGAATNTAGTTGGTTTGATAGGTTTAAAAAAAGGCAAGCATAAAATTGAAGAAGCTTAGTGGGGAAAGTGCGAGTGTATCTGCCGACGTTTGTTCCGAGTGGAAAGACGAATTGGGAGAAATAATAAATTCTTATGAGCCCAACAACATTTTTAATGCCGATGAGACGGGGTTATTTTATAAGTGTCTCCCCGACCGATCAATGTGTTTTAAGGAAGAAAAGTGTCATGGCGGAAAAAAATAGTAAATAACGTGTAACCATAATGTTGGCCGCCAACATGGATGGATCTGAGAAATTAAGATCGCTCATTATAGGCAAATCAGCCAAACCAAAATGTTTTACAAACATAAAAACTTTTCCGATGACCTATCGTGCAAACAAAAAAGTGTGGATGACGGGCAAATTATTAAAGGAATGGATACAATCAGTGAATACTGATATGGAGAAAAGGCAGCGAAAAATTCTGCATTTCATGGATAATTGTACGGCCCACAACAATACCCCACCGCTCAGTCATGCTAATGTTGTGTTTTTGCCTGCCAACACTACTTCTAAGCTGCAGCCTCCAGCTAGACCAGGGCATAACTAAAACGTTCAAAACATTTTACCTCAATGAAATAGTGATGCAACACCTTGACAGCATCGAGGATGGGAAGGATTGATACCCCCCTATTGCTATGGCGTATAGTAGGTATTGAATCTGCTCTCGGCGTGAGGCGCCAGCACTTGATGCTAGCCCTCAGTGTTAGGGCGTAGGAATACGTCGCCACTATTGTCCCTAGGTCCAATTTACCAAATGAATTCACCTAGTTTTCAAGTTACCATAAGTCAGTTTTATTAATGTTTAACAGGGTCACTTTTACATGTACACACGAGACAACTATCCCCTTCCCTGTTTTTATACGTAGGCTACGTNGCGGGGGGGGGGGAAGATTTCTCCCGACTCCGGTCCACTCTCCTCGTTTGACGAAGTCTGACTGCCATTGTCTCGGACTCTTCCCGCCTGACGTCTCGCTTGACGGCCTCCGACTGGGGTTGACGTCGTGATGCATTCTCGCGAACTCGTTCCTCCTGACTTCGATCCGCACTTCTCGCGCGAAGACGTCTGACTGACTGCCCCATTCCTCCCTTTTCCTCGCGGTTTTGTAGGCTCGATCGCCATATTCAACTTGCACCATCTCTGCACGTGGCCGGGGTGCTTGCCGCATCCTCCTGGGTCGTAAAACACGTGTGCGGTACTCCGGCGCACGTGGGTCCGGCGTCGCCCCTCGACTCTGGCATGGAAGTTTATTGTTCGTTTCTGCACGTGCGAGAACGCTTGGGTGGCCTCTTGGTTCGGCGCACGTGTTCCTTCCGCTGTCCCCGGATATTGTGTGGCTATTATTCCCGTCCGCTCGCCAAAAGTTCTCATGGTTTATTGCCGTAGCCAGCCTGGGACGGGCGCAGCCGATGGTGTGATCTCGGCGTCCCTTGGCAGCTGCAAAACGCAGCTGTGCCCGCGCCTGTGTGTTTTCCGCTGTCTCCGGATATCGTCTGCACGTGCAGGAACATTTGCACATGCAGGAAAATTTGGTAGCACGCCTTTGCAGCTGCGAGGCGCGGTTGCGCCTTCCTGGCGTCATTCTTCCGGCACATCCGCAAAACCCTTAGTATTTATTGCGGTCGTCCGCCTGTGAGTTTTTCCAGAGCGTGTCTTCTGACGAATAAAAATATAGGGACGCAGAATGCGTCAGGATCATAAAATCACCTTATTTTCAGCCATGAACATTGCTCACAAGGCGTGGCAAAGTGTTAGCGAAAGCACAATAAAAAACGGTTTTCGTGCTGTGGATTCACGAAGGTGGAACTTTCATCGGCAGTTGCTGAACAAGACTAAGAATGCCCTGTGAATTGGAATTGTCTTCCTCAAAATGAAGAAAATTCTATAAAGTTTGAAGATTTCGTACATTTTGACAATGGCCTAGCGGTAGCGGGGATTCTAACTGATGACAAAATTTTGGCTCCATCTCAGGACATTGACGGTGAAGGTGATGACGAAGATGATGTGCTGACAATTACACCTAAAGAGGCTAAACAATACATCAACAACGTGCGCCATTTCTTAGCGAAATCAGACGTTGACGATTAAGTATTTTCTGCTTTGAACATGCTTGGCAAAGCCATTGACAATACGCGTCTGCAAGACTTGCACTAAAAGAACATTACAGATATTTTTAAACGCAAATTTTTTGTGTGTTTTTTATTGATGTAATTATTGATTTATATATACAGTACATATGTATACATAATATGTAGCCATGCGTTTATCATTACATATTAATGCAAATTTGCATTAATCTCATTATTATGAATTTTTTACTTTTTTTGCTCCCGATTATTAGTAATCCCGCTAATTTGAATATCTCGATAATTCATATTTAACATTCAGTCTATTGACAATATGAATTATCGGGATTCTACTGTAATAATAATATAGCATTATAACTAACATGCACGGGGGACGAGACGACTGCCGGCACCATGTTGAATCTAAGAAGCATGAAGATCGTGCTAAAGGCAATCTGCTCACAAAACTATCTCATCTTTTTTTGTAAACAGCTGTGAAAACAAACTACCAATGCTGAAATGTTATTCACCTCGTTTCTTGTGGAACACAACATTCCACTGGCCGTTTATGACCATGCTGGTCATCTCTTCCGGACAATGTTCCCAGATTCTGCAATAGCCAAATAAATAGTTGTGCAAGGACTAAAACTTCCGCCCCAGTTCAATTTATGTCGAGAGTCAGACCAAGGAAGAAATTTCCTCTATGTTGTGAATTTCGGTATTTTCTCTATCAACTGATGGGAGCACTGACAAAAACCCCGTTAAATTGTNTCATCTCTTCCGGACAATGTTCCCAGATTCTGCAATAGCCAAATAAATAGTTGTGCAAGGACTAAAACTTCCGCCCTAGTTCAATTTATGTCGAGAGTCAGACCAAGGAAGAAATTTTCCTCTATGTTGTGAATTTCGGTATTTTCTCTATCAACTGATGGGAGCACTGACAAAAACCCCGTTAAATTGTNATTTCCTCTATGTTGTGAATTTCGGTATTTTCTCTATCAACTGATGGGAGCACTGACAAAAACCCCGTTAAATTGTATCCTGTTGTAGTTTCTATTTTTAATGAAAAACTAGGGCAAGTTTGTACTCTGCTACTATTGTTACTGGAGTGCACAGACAATAAAGAGTTTTCTCATTTTGGAGGGCTAAACATCCGTCCATCATTCTTCAGCGTTCTTGTCATTTAATCCATTTGCTGCACAAAAAGCTTCTGTTCAGCCTTGTAGGGTAAATATCTAGTTTAGCGGCTTTTCTGTAAAAAATAACTTCAATAAGTGGTATATTTCCACTGTACTAATTACGCAGAACACGAATATACTAGGGTCATTAACGTTTGACTAATTTCGTAATATGTGCCCACCTAACCTAACAGAACCTAACCCCAAGATGAGTGAATCACTATTTTACATTTGTAAACTAACCTAGGATAGTTGGGTTTTAAACTAACCTAGAATTATAGGGTNATGAGTGAATCACTATTTTACATTTGTAAACTAACCTAGGATAGTTGGGTTTTAAACTAACCTAGAATTATAGGGTTTTAATCTAACCTAGGATTGTAGGGTGTTAATATAACCTAGGATTGTAGGATTTTAAACTAACCTACGAATTTAGTCTAATCTAGGATGCTAGGGATTTAAAGGAACCGTAAAACACACCGGAAGAATATCAATTTACTCGCCTAGGTAGGGTGCGGGTCCTTGGCCAATTCAACCTTACCTCACTCGACGAAGCACCATGATCTACTAAAACGTCACATAGGTGAATATTACGCACTGAAGCATTCGTTCATAGGCAAATATAACGCACAGAAGCACTCGTTCATAGGCAAATATTACGCACAGACGCACTCGTTCTTGCTTTCTCCGTTTTTAAATCTGTCGGGTTGGGACGTCACAACTCACCCTGGCAACGTCACGTCGGCTACTGAGCTGTTAAAAAANAACGTCACGTCGGCTACTGAGCTGTTAAAAAAATGACCGTTATAATCACATGTGACACGTCACCATGACGTAACAATACCCACAAGCCAATAAGGTGACTGTAGGAATTATGACATCACCAAAAATCATGGCATCCGGCATAAACAAGCGGCGGGCTGCTCGTACTTTTAACTATTTTATTTTATATGTTCTACTTATTTTAACATTACATCCTCCTAAATATGAACAAGGTAAGCTGTGCAGAACCCATTAAGGTTACTTTTATTGGTCTAGGACGTTTCCTTCATAAAAGCCTCTAAACTGGATATTTACCCTTTGTATTAATGGCAAACTTTTTTGGTCCAGCTTTTTTTATTATTATTATTATTAGAAAAGTAGTAATAGACTAAACACCTTGAAGTTACATCAAGAACTCTGTGGGAATAAACCACATAAAATTTTGAAATGTGTCAGTACCAGGTGGTTTTCACTTCTGGAATGTGTTGAGAAGATTTTGGAACAGTGGGATCCTCTAAAACTCTTATTTTGTGAACCAGACAGTCAACTTCATGCTACCCCTTCACAGTTTGAGAGCATCAAGTCATTGATGCAGAATTTGAGAAAACTCTACCGCTTGTTCCTTGAAAGTACACTTCCTATTTTCAATGCTGTGAATGTATTTTTACAGCAAGAGGCTCCAGCCATTCATAAGTTAAGACGTAAATTGCAAGGTCTTCTCGGAGATATACTGGTTAGATTCATTAAACCATCTGATTTGTAGTTGGGTTCCACATCAATCACTGACATTAACTTCAAGAAGAGGAAATACCAGAAAGAAGATACAGATTTGGTTATTGGCTCCAAGTGCCGAGCACAGTTAAAAGAGCTTACAAGTCAGGTTGATAGCCAGACATTTTATTCTTCTTTGCGTGATTTTTTTGTTTCAGCAAGCAGTTACATTTTGGATAAATTCCCATTTTAATGATGCATTTCTGAAGCATGTTAAAGTCTGTGCTATTTCATTGTAAACAACTGCTTCTTATTCCTCTGTTCAGTACTTTATTGAGACGTTCCCAAGACTTGTAAGTGTTTCAGATTTGGGTGTGGTGGAACAAGAGTTTGCTCTGTATCAGTGTAAAAGTTTCTCTGGTGATATCCTCGCTGAAGAAAGAATGGACGTTAGCTGATGCAAAATTTCCAACATTAAAAATGAAAGTGGCCAACCAAAATTTAAAGCCTTGCCTAAAACGATGTTGGCGCTATTGACAGTGCCCCACAGCAATTCTTCAACANTGGCCAACCAAAATTTAAATCCTTGCCTAAAACGATGTTGGCGCTATTGACAGTGCCCCACAGCAATTCTTCAACACAGAGAATTTTCAGCTGTGTCCGCCGCAATCAAACAGAATTTAGAGCATCTCTGTTAACAGCAACTTTAGGCGCTCNCAGAGAATTTTCAGCTGTGTCCGCCGCAATCAAACAGAATTTAGAGCATCTCTGTTAACAGCAACTTTAGGCGCTCTTATGATTGAGAAAGTAAAAAGTAATTCAATCAATGAGGTGTGTTGCAAAAAATTCACCACGAAGGAGCTTCAAGAAGCTAAACATGCAACTGTGCATTTCTTAGCCAGTGAAAAGTAAGAAGATATGGATGTGTCTTATTTATGTTTTCTAAATATCCTGGTGATTATTATATTAGAGAAATAATTTTTCTGGTTCACACATGTGCACAAATTTAAATATTTAATGCATGTGTGTTGTGTGTATGCCTATCCAATTTTGTGAGTATCTGTATTTTAGAGAGAAATGTTATCGCTCATTATTTACCCGTATTTTTTTCCATATAACCGATTACTGATGGGTGTGCTTGGAGGTTGGTTGGCAGCTCTGCCTAGGACTGGCCACCCTCAACCCAATTACTGCTGTTAGGGTGAGGCCCTAGGTGTGAATCCATGGTTACCTAGATGTGTTTTTAAAATAAGAAAAGTTTAAGCAAATGCAATTTAAAGAAACTTATGTTGAGCCAAATGATTCCTGGGTTCCTCACAATATTTTTTTATGCAATCGTTCACAATATGATTGCAACAGGTTATAATAATTAAATTTAAAAAAATCAAGAAGTCTTGGTTAAGGTAATTTATTTTAAATTACCTTAAATAAAAATAACATTTTTAGCCCTGTACGCATAATCTCTTTTGGAAAATATAGTGTTGTGAACACAATTATCAAATATCATTGAACACAATACTCAAATATCTTTACATATTAAAATTATTTTCCAAAGAAAAATAATTATTTCTGAATATAATTAGTATTTTTTAATGTAATTTCATAATCAGTAGTTATAATCAATGGGGCCCCAGGATCTATAGAATTGGTTTTGATTATTTGTATTGCATTACTTGATCATAAATTTTATAATATTTTCAAAATTCCTAAACTATCATTAAAAATCCGAACGTAGCAGCATGCACATGCATGGTTATTGATTTAGGCAAAAATCATATCTGTTTGTTGTGGATCCGCTGGTCCACTGTCGAAACTGGCAGAAACGCTGAGCCAGACTCATTAACAGGGCATCTTGCCATGGGTGAAGATGTTACACACAATCAGAATTCCATTTTCAGAAGTTCCAGGGCCATCAACCCGACATCCATCAACTCAATAAATACATTCACCTCAAGTCGTGCACCGCACAAATGTTGTGATTTACCAATTNCAACCCGACATCCATCAACTCAATAAATACATTCACCTCAAGTCGTGCACCGCACAAATGTTGTGATTTACCAATTGTAAATGATCAGATAGTAGAAAAAATGCAAAATGTTGAATGGGAGTAAATTCGAGATGTTGCATGGCTGAAAAAATGTCCAAGAAGGACAAAAAAGATGGAATCATCAAATTTTGAAAATCGCCTCANTGAGATGTTGCATGGCTGAAAAAATGTCCAAGAAGGACAAAAAAGATGGAATCATCAAATTTTGAAAATCGCCTCAGCGAAACATTCATAAAAACCAAAGATAACCTTGTATGTGCTTGCCACTTACAACATTGCAGAGATCGATAGGACGATTGTCGCGCAGTGCGAAAAACATAATACATCACAAATAATTTCATAAGCAATATTATTAGTTAATTGAGAAAATATGCATTGTAGATGAAATTACTGGACTTAAATATTATCCGGTGATTATTCCGTATTGCGTACCTAAATCATCTAAAAAACACTACATTATGTATCCAATGATACAACAAAACCCACCTAAAAAGTCGTCTATTTCGTATCCAACTATAACCCGGTAAAGGCCAAAACAAATGCAAAATTTCTCCCTGCCTATCCAACCCACCTGTAATTACTGGGTTTTGACCAAAAGTTTCTTTATGCGTATCCACATGAAAAACGACCTGAANACCCACCTGTAATTACTGGGTTTTGACCAAAAGTTTCTTTATGCGTATCCACATGAAAAACGACCTGAATTGAAAAATGGTGGGTTTGCATATCCATTTCCCTCTTGAAAAAATTTTGTAAATCACCTAATTGTTTCCTGTGCCGTACCAAAACTGAAAACGGGATAATTTGTCACTTTACCATTTGTTTCCCGGGGCGTATCCCGATGTGGAAGTGACGTGATGCTAAAAATTTCCTATTGTGTATCCAACATCAACTCATTTACACTTTAAACCCAAAACAAATAACCAGCCACTAAAATGAGCTGCGTAACTAATAATGAGCACCAAAAAAATCAAGATAATAGCACAATTTTTTGAAACTCTTAAGGCCTCCACACTGGCTTATTATAGTATTCATGTCACGCCTCTGCACTTGAGGTTGGTGATTACAATTCACAAGTGTTGTGCAATAAATTGAAACTCCAAGGCCTCTACAAGCATGTCACGCCTCTCCACTCGAGGTTGGTGATTCACAAGTGTTGTGCAATAAATTGAAACTCCAAGGCCTCTACAAGGTTATTACTAAAGCATGTCACGCCTGTGCACCTAAGATTTAAGTAGGCTGGTGATGATAATTTTTATTTACGAGTGTTGCACAATTTTTTGAAACTCCAAGGCCTCTGCAAGCATTTCACGCATCTGCACTCACGATTTAAGTATGCTGATGACAACAGGAAATAGTGTTGTGCAATTTATGGAAACTCCAAGGCCTTCACATGCTTATTAAAATGCATTTAACGTCAATCACGAACTTGAAATTAATGTACCACGCCTCCGCACTTGCAATTTAAGTATGCCGATGATGACAACAGGAAACAGTGTTGTGTGACGTATGGAAACTCCAATACCTTCACAGGCTTAGTAAAATGCATTTAACGCCAATCACGAGCTTAAAATTAATGTACCATGCCTCTGCAGTCACGAGTGTTGTGTAAGGCTCTTTTGCTTTGTTCATTCTGATGAAAGTTGTGCAATGCTTTGTGAAAATTGGCTCGGTATTACAATCGCAAGTTCGCAAGTTTGCACTCGGCCGTCCTATCACAAGTATATAATTAATGTACCCAACCGTCCTAGTTTTACAGATTAAAACAACTACTCATTTATACTTAAAACCGACATAAACAACGGCTCATGTACCATGCCAACACACTCGCGATTTAAGTAAGCTGGTGATGATAACAGGAAACAATTTTTATTCACTAGTAACTGACACAAATAAGAATTAATTTTAAACAGACACCACAAACCGCAAGCCATTAACACTTTAATCTTAAACAAGTCACCCAACTTTAAACTGATGGAAATAGCAAGTCATTTTCATTTTAACGCTCTGTTTGTTCTGATGATAGTTCTCTAAACTAAACCAATTGTGAGATTCCTAGTCAGGTACAAAAGGTTGAATATATATCAGCAAGGGGGGTCCGAACCTGATCTCCCTTGGGCTACCAAATTATTGCTCAACTAAATAACAATTTAAACTAAACTAGTTGTGCGATTCCTAGTAAAGTACACAAAGTTGAATATATATCGGCTAGGGGGTAACGAATCGGACCTCCCTTGTGCTACCAAATTATTGCTCAAAAACAGTCACCCAACATTAAACTGACGCAAATAACAAGTCACTTTCATTTTAAACAAACACTAGTTACCACTCGGCTAGCTTAGTTGGTATATAGTAGCATGAAACTTTAAAGGCGCCAATAAATATAAATAAAGTCTAATGTTGGTTTATAACTCCGTACTTTTATTTACTGGAAAGATTGAAACAGTTCACATACAATTGTCAGGTATGTAGAGTACTAACCAATTTACAGGCAAACTAACAGAGAGCAGCGCCACAGTCGTTTAATTACTCATTTACGTCTCGAAAAGTTGCCTTGCCAGAATATTAATAATTAGAGACCTCCCACACCGGCGTATAAATCAAACAAGCAGGGTTAAGTTGCCGGTGGGGGGCTAGTGTCACGCCCGACGCAGCCTCGACGACTACTGGATGACGACTGACCTGAGACTGACTTCAGACAACTGACTTGAATGGCGACAGGCACACGTTTACTTGTTCTGCCTATCACCCCCCTCTTCTCAGATAAGGACTCTTCCTAGGTTATCCGAAACTGCGTCGTACGAACTTGTTGAGCAAAACTGTCGACACATTCTGAAAGTTTCTAATATAATGCTGACGCTTAACAAAAACTAAAATTTTGAAAACAGGCAACCAGATGCCTGATAAACGTTAAACAGCAAATGTATGCCCAATAAACAAGCTATCACATTAAACCAACCACNAGGCAACCAGATGCCTGATAAACGTTAAACAGCAAATGTATGCCCAATAAACAAGCTATCACATTAAACCAACCACCAGGGCTTTAATTTTGAAACCCGATAAAAATATATGAAGCTTAGCAAAACGAAAGATAATGAATTGCGTATTCCGATAACTAATAACTTACTTCATTACATTACCCCCCTCGGTTTGGGATAGATTTTGAAGAAATCTTTCCCAAAAGGAAACCTATCTCTAATGCTGCTACTCTGTAAACCACTGTGCCTCTGCTCCTTGAAAACAATTTACATATATAACATGGTAATTAACTCATAACAAAAATATTCACTTCACCTGTTAACGAAGAGTGACAAGATATTTACGAGGCTGCTGCCAGAAAATCATATATTATTCACATGTTATCATTTGTGGTTGAGGGTGTATTTACTACCTGTGCCATTGATGATTCATTGTGGGTTGCTTCCCTTTGGTTCCTCACTGGGATCAGCACAAACCTTCCAAAAGAGGGACCTAGGTCTGCCTAAAACTATAAAAACGCCACTGCGACTGCCTTTCACTAGGCCCGTGCTGACAAAAAGATTAAAGCCACTGCGACTGCCTCTCAATAGGCCAGTGGTGACTATAAAAAAGTGCTCCAAACCTGTCCTAAACCAAATACACTTACTCCTTGTGCCACTGATCCTAGGACACCCTAATCTGCAGCCTACTTATGCAGATACTTAAGGCTCAATACTATACAACACCTCAACCACCTCAACCTTTGGAAATTTAGGTAACAGTTACTGCATCCTTAATTAATCTTCCTTATTATTCGTATTGTCAATTCTTTATGCAAAATACCAGTATTTCAAATCTAAAATAAAACTTATTAACATTCATATAGCACTGCCTGTTCGGTACTCTGCATAAATAAATCACATTAGTTACAATAACACAATGGTTTACATAATTTAAAAGGTATATCTCAGTTCACAAAATCTTTACTAATACAAAAACTCCTTCTAATCATATTATTAGAACATTTTCCTTAGATTCATTAGCAACTCATACTACTCTTTACAATATTAACTTATTTATCATTGATAGTTTCGAATACAGTATGTATTTAGAAAGAAAAAACCACTGATGCGTGGCGCAAATAANAATTTTAAACAGACACCACAAACCGCAAGCCATTAACACTTTAATCTTAAACAAGTCACCCAACTTTAAACTGATGCAAATAGCAAGTCATTTTCATTTTAACGCTCTGTTTGTTCTGATGATAGTTCTCTAAACTAAACCAATTGTGAGATTCCTAGTCAGGTACAAAAGGTTGAATATATATCAGCAAGGGGGGTCCGAACCTGATCTCCCTTGGGCTACCAAATTATTGCTCAACTAAATAACAATTTAAACTAAACTAGTTGTGCGATTCCTAGTAAAGTACACAAAGTTGAATATATATCGGCTAGGGGGTTACGAATCGGACCTCCCTTGTGCTACCAAATTATTGNAGTACACAAAGTTGAATATATATCGGCTAGGGGGTTACGAATCGGACCTCCCTTGTGCTACCAAATTATTGAGCACCCAAATAAACAAGTCACCCAACTTTAAACTGACGCAAGGAACAATCATCAAATTATTACTCTAATTTTAAACAAGTCACCACAAACAGCTAGCCATTAACATTTAACATTTTTACTAGTAAAACTCGTTTACACTTTAAACTGGCATAAATAACAAGTCATTTTAATTGTAATGCTTTGTTTGTTCTAATGATAGTTCTCGGAACTAAACCAATTGTGAGATTCCTAGTCAAGTACAAAAAAGTTCAATATATATCGGCAAGGGGGTAACGAATCGGACCTCCCTTGTGCTACGAAATTATTGCTCAAAAACAGTCACCCAACATTAAACTGACGCAAATAACAAGTCACTTTCATTTTAAACAAACACNCAAATTATTGCTCAAAAACAGTCACCCAACATTAAACTGACGCAAATAACAAGTCACTTTCATTTTAAACAAACACCACAAACAGCTAGTCATTAGCACTTTAATTTTTAACTAGTACTACTCCTTTACATTTTAAACTGGTGCAAATAGCTACTCGCGCACACTTTTTTTTCACTCACCTTTGCCTGTATCTGAAAATGAATTAAATATATATACTTTTCGTTTATCCGTTAATTTTTTTTATACAATGTAAACAATTTACCTTTCTAAAAGAGAACTGCCTTCACTGCTGTTGTCTACTTCGTGGTGAGTCTCCTCATGCATGGTGGCTGCATGGATCAGAAAAGAGTATAGTTTTTGCCCATACTGGTGGTTCTTTTTCCAAATGTATTCTGCCAAGTAACCGACCCACGACTTTTCCGTCTACCATAACACAAAATGCTATACTTCACCCAACACCAATTCATTTCGATGTTTTGTGTGTGCACTCTTAAAGTGTCACTGGGCCTCAACTTTAGTTTGTTTCGGGTGTTAACTATTCCACTCTTTTCACTATACACAAATTCCTTCCAGTGATTTACTTGCATGTGGCAATAGCCATGCATGTCCAAGTTACTGTTACCTCGCCAACAGTCTGAAATTATCGTCGTGCCTGGCACAATCCATTCACGAATACATTTGACTAAGGTCGCGGCGTTCCTTTTTTCCACTGGCACCAGGAAGAAATTAGTAGGGTCACCTCTCTCTTCACCGCCGAAAACCCACTGGCCGTGAACTTTTCGTCCCTTGCGGTTTTTGTGCTTACCCAACTTTGATTCATCTATCTCGACTATTTTGCCAGGCCCGCCGATTTATTTCCTGTAAGTTAACACCCAGTCTATGCACACATGGCAGCAGAAATTCGACCAGGACGACTGTCTTGCCTGAGCACTAAAGTTCGTTAACTGTAGTCTGCTGTCGGGGATACTTGANAGAAATTCGACCAGGACGACTGTCTTGCCTGAGCACTAAAGTTCGTTAACTGTAGTCTGCTGTCGGGGATACTTGACCAGGCACCACGATAAACACAACTCAATAATCTTGCCCGGCGACAAATTTGAATCTCCCACGAAACTGCTCTGTCTTGCCGACACTTTGAAATTACATTTTGTCACATTCTCCGTGCTCTGTCGACACCAGTAAAACAAACCTCGATTGTCCACAAGCTTGGCTTCGCCTTTTCTACATCGTCCGCAGTGTATTGATGATTTGAGGATGTTATGCTTGACGAGGAATGTGTTTACGTCCAGTGAGAAATAAATCAATTTCCGAGAATTTAACATGGTGATTTTNAGAAATTCGACCAGGACGACTGTCTTGCCTGAGCACTAAAGTTCGTTAACTGTAGTCTGCTGTCGGGGATACTTGATCAGGCACCACGATAAACACAACTCGATAATCTTGCCCGGCGACAAATTTGAATCTCCCACGAAACTGCTCTGTCTTGCCGACACTTTGAAATTACATTTTGTCACATTCTCCGTGCTCTGTCGACACCATTAAAACAAACCTCGATTGTCCACAAGCTTGGCTTCGCCTTTTCTACATCGTCCGCAGTGTATTGATGATTTGAGGAGGTTATGCTTGACGAGGAATGTGTTTACGTCCAGTGAGAAATAAATCAATTTCCGAGAATTTAACATGGTGATTTTACACCCCGGACACGCCGTTGTATGTTTTCCAATTGAAAACTTTTAGTTTTTTAGTAAAACTACACTAGGATACGCTAAACGGAACAATTGACTTGAACTTGGATACGATAAACGGAATTCGGCAGGATACGCAATAGTACAGTGACTTGTAAAGGAAATAATTAGAATGGATACTCGATACTGCACTCGCGGTTTTACTATGGGTTTACCATAAGGGTATGCAATACGAAACAATCACTTATTCTTATAATTAATAATAACAATGTGTGCAAAAGAAAGTGCCAACTGAAAAGTCATACCTACTTTATGTTTACAAAATTAAACTAAAAAAAGACAGTATTTTTTTTTACTTCTTACAGAATTTTCTGTCATATTTTACTTAAAAGAAACCTGTTATTAAATTTAATTTTTCATTTTGACATTGTAATGTTGCCTATGTTGTTTATGCCCGCCATAATTGTAATGAGGCAGCCTAATAGTTAGGCGCCATATTTGTGACCGTCCACGCGGCACATTCGGCCGCCATATTTGTAATGATGAAGCGTCTGTGATGACGGCTGGAAGTTACCACTCGGCTAGCTTAGTTGGTATATAGTAGCATGAAACTTTAAAGGCGCCAATAAATATAAATAAAGTCTAATGTTGGTTTATAACTCCGTACTTTTATTTACTGGAAAGATTGAAACAGTTCACATACAATTGTCAGGTATGTAGAGTACTAACCAATTTACAGGCAAACTTACAGAGAGCAGCGCCACAGTCGTTTAATTACTCATTTACGTCTCGAAAAGTTGCCTTGCCAGAATATTAATAATTAGAGACCTCCCACACCGGCGTATAAATCAAACAAGCAGGGTTAAGTTGCCGGTGGGGGGCTAGTGTCACGCCCGACGCGGCCTCGACGACTACTGGATGACGACTGACCTGAGACTGACTTCAGACAACTGACTTGAATGGCGACAGGCACACGTTNCGGCCTCGACGACTACTGGATGACGACTGACCTGAGACTGACTTCAGACAACTGACTTGAATGGCGACAGGCACACGTTTACTTGTTCTGCCTATCACCCCCCTCTTCTCAGATAAGGGCTCTTCCTAGGTTATCCGAAACTGCGTCGTACGAACTTGTTGAGCAAAACTGTCGACACATTCTGAAAGTTTCTAATATAATGCTGACGCTTAACAAAAACTAAAATTTTGAAAACGGGCAACCAGATGCCTGATAAACGTTAAACAGCAAATGTATGCCCAATAAACAAGCTATCACATTAAACCAACCACNTTAAAAACAGCATTTATTTTACTATTATAATTTATTCCAATAAAAGATAATGTCATTGGATACCATTGAAAAAGATTAAAACTATTATAATCAATGACATATATTTTAAAAACAATTATCATAACTATTTTTCCCGACAGTCTTTCATAAACATGAAAACTATTAATATATTATGGCAAATAGGTTAAGCAATTTGCTATCAGAAATGACTTATTTTTAATTGTATCAAGTTTTAAATGTTTTATATAACCATATTTATTTAAAGATATATCCAATTTACTATCGATAACCAGAAAAGTATTAATATTTGGTTGGTACATAATTCTTGGAAATATTGGATTTCAGGTGCTGGAGGCCGGCAGCTGGAAAAATATTTGATAATGGTTTCCCATACACACACACACACATATATATAGTATTTTTCAATATAAATTTTACACAGCCCAAAATTATTATTATTGAGTTTTGGAAACACGAAAAAACTTGAATAACACATACGTTGCTAACCTAAAGAATAATCAATTTAATGTACCAAAACAGGTAACAAATTAAGTCTATAATCTGGTACTTAATCGTATTTTATATTTTGTGGTGTATTTTGACGCGTGACGTAAATATTAAGTAGAGCGGCGCTGTCACTAACCCTCCCCTCCGGCCAGCTTAAACCAGAGTAGGGCCTTCCGGACGACACGCGTCGCCCATTCACGCATCGCCCATTCACGCATACCGAGGTCAAGCCGAGATGATGTAGCGCATGCAGGCCCTTACATGTGTCGCTGCCACGCAGGCCTCCTCCCACCCCCCTCGCTCCCCCTAGGAAGCCCAGGGAAATTTGTAAACACCGAGAAATGCCGAGATAGTCGGGCGTATTCCGCCCGAAGTTAAAAACACGCCAGAGAAAACAGCTGACAAGCTGAAGGTGGTGCAACGAGCACTCCTCCCCCTACCCCCCTTAGCAAACTACAGGGCAAAGTGGACACGCACCGCAGAAGAATAAGCTGACAGGGTAAGTTTCAGGGTGCAGGCCACCTCCTCCCCCCCCCAACCTTCACGAACCATGGCGTGTGTAAAAAGAGTTCGTTATACTATGCCTTCCTCCACCCCCTCCACCTACAAGGGAGACATGTGTAGGAACTTAGGGAGGGAGTCGAGAAAGGATATAAGCAAATTTACGCGAGAAGTTTATTATAGCCGCACAGAGAGTTCAGTTGGTCAGTTTTGATCACCGCGCCGAGAGAGTCCATCAGTGCAACAGTTACCAAGGCCGGGGAGATTGGAACCTGGCCAAGTCAGTCAGTTACCGCATCAGTCAAGTCGGAGAGTTTGTTATTACAGCACAGAGAGGAATCAGTTAGTCAGTACCGCATCAGTCAGTTGCAACATTAAGGGGTCAGCCATATAGGGGAGCGAGATGCGAAACGCAGGGCAGAATCAGAGACAGTTACCAGAGTTACGTCGGACGAGTAGTATCACCACGTCGGGACGCGAGTCAGTCAGTCAGTCAGTTACCGCATCAGTCAGTCAGTTATAATGCACCGAGAAGGCAGAGTTGAGTGGTGAACTTCAACGAGAAGTGTCATGTCGAGCTAGTGGGATAGTCCAGTGCAACCCCGCACCGAGGGCCGGGGTGGGGGCCCGTCAAGGGTCACCTCGCCGGGACGTGGTAGGGAAGTAAGTCCGTTACAACCCTACCCCAAGAACGGGAGCGAGTGGTGAGCTTCAACGAGAAGTGCCACGTCGAGAGGAAGTCAGCTGCGTGCAACAAGTCAACCACAGGGGGCCTATAACAGGGCCATCCAGCTCACCAGATCTCATCAACTGCCAGAACGTATCCGGGCCATCCAACTCACCAGATCTCAACTGCTGGAACAACTACCACGCAACATGTGCAGATATGTAACCACGTTATCACTCAGTGACCTGCCCTGTCACCTAATGCCCCTACAGCCTCGGAAACGTAACCAGAACAGTGTAACCAGCCCTTCAGGCCTGAACTTCAAGGCGTTAAAGTATGAGGAAATTCTCGGCTCAAGGTGCCAGGAAAGTATGTACAAAGTCCCGCAACAGTGCTGGGAATGTGTAAATGAATTCCCATTAAATAAACCGGTTCAAAACTAAGAAGTCGTGATGAAGTCATTGTTTGATACCCTCAACCTTCCAGGCACCTATAGTCTGTGCCAGTTAACCTTAACTGTTGACTCTATGAGCCATTCTGTACACCACAGGTAGGGATTAGCGTCACCACACACAGGTATTACCACATCTAGCTAATGACTGCTTGATCTTCTACTATTAAGATGCAGTGAGTTTCTACACAATTTTTTACTAAGGACTTACCAATTGCCTTATTTTCAATAGTAAGTTATAGTAATTAAATTATAAAACATGGTAACAAAATATTATTTTATTAACTTTAGTACATATTTTGAAATAAAACTTCCCATATTTAAAGAAAATTCACAAATGTTCTTTTAAAAATAAAACCTTGCATATACTGTATATGCACAGTACCAGATATACTGAATAAACTAGAATTTTCACACATGGCAATGCCAAACTTTAACAATTAACAAAATCACTAAATTTCAAATAAAATACTCTCATTGTTATGCAAAAGAGCACACTATTATGACTTCAAAAACACTTTACAACTTCAAATGATTATTTTAGTACAACAGTGGCAGCATTTATAAAAAACATTAATTCTTTTTCAGTTTATATACTTCCATTTTTGGAGAATATAAATGAGTTGAATAAAATTAACTTAAGATTCCTCTGACCCTACACAGTTGTTTTTTGAAACACATTCTGTGCCTTATGAGTTTCACTAAAATATTAATGACTGTATTGCATTTACTTGATACTATAGCTTTTATGATAAAAGTAATAACTTTTGAAACATAATACCTAAGACATGGGATTTTGTTTGATTATCATGATTCCCATACAGTTGCTTCACTAAGACTTACTTTTTGATTATTCAATTATAATTAGATTTAAAAAAAATTANTCATGATTCCCATACAGTTGCTTCACTAAGACTTACTTTTTGATTATTCAATTATAATTAGATTTAAAAAAAATTAACACGTACAAAATTATTTTGTCTATGCATGTGTACATATAAATAATTCACAAATTATGATAAAAAGTAACTGCAAATAACTAACTAACTAACCTTAAAAATATGATGCCCTGCACTATTTACAGGAATGAAATGCAACTATCCTAATAGTTTTTTATATTACCTACTAAAAAAGTACCCTTGTTAATGAAAGAGTTGTTTTAACAAGTTTTAATACAATGCAAAAATAACTAATTGGAATGAGGAACACCCAGCTGCTCTAAAATTCATCAGCTAATATTTCCTTTCATTGCCACAAATTTTCTTTTANATTGGAATGAGGAACACCCAGCTGCTCTAAAATTCATCAGCTAATATTTCCTTTCATTGCCACAAATTTTCTTTTATTTCCATTACCGACTCTAATTAGTACTGCTGCATTATCAAAGACTACCTGTTATGAATACATAGTAATGAGAATATGCATTAAGAAAAAAAATTGGTACATACTTTTTGCTCACTAAATACATTCTACCTCTGAAAAGACAATTTGAATAATGCCAATGATTGGCAATCTTATTTTCAATTGGAATTATGATTACATTCATATTATCCATTTATTACAATACTCAAGGTTTAATTTTATATATATATATATATATATATATATATATAAATATAAATATTAAAAAATTAAGTTTCTACATTGCAGTCTATCTGCTTTTATTCCATTTTTTCTTTCTTTTCCTTTTCCTATCCATTCTCACTTTTTCTCTCTATTTCCTTCCCTTTTTCCGTACTACCTTCCTCATGCTGTACTTTAGCACTCTCTTCCTCTTCCCAACTGTCCTAAATCTTTCCCTCTTTCTTCTTCCTCTTCCCTTCTGTCTTTAATCTACCCTTCTTTCTCCTTTTCTTTTTCCTCACTACTTTTCTAACCCTTTGTTTCAATCTTTGCTTCTTCCTTACAAAATGTTTCCTGAACACCTTAAAGTGTTTCATTCTACAATACCCCTGTTTTTCAATATTACCTTTTACTGTGCTTTTCGCAAATCTTGCCTGTCGCACATGAACAGCTGATCCTAATCGCAACTTTGATTCATTATAGCCATTTGGTTGTACTCCCCAAATCTGAAGTCTCCCTTCCTGTACTAAATTTCTTTTCAACTTAATGACTTCACAACAGTTAGGTACACTCTTCTCAAAACTATCAATCTGCCTTGGCAATTGCTTTTCGCTTAAAGGAACTGAGTGTCCAATAATAAATTCTGTATTTCTCTCCTCAGTTTTAACCTCTTTACTTATAACTTTTATTTCTGTTTCAACCCCCCAGTTGTCTTTTTATTATTAATTCTGCAAATTTGTCCTCACTCTTTTCTGTTTGTCGCCTAAATTCTCGTCCTAACTCCTGTTGTTCCTGTTTAAACTCCTGTTGTCCTTTCTGTAAGGACAACAGGATATTAAACATTTCTGTCTGACTATTAGTTTCCTGTGAAGGATCTGGGGCATTTTCCCTATCTAGTTTATCTCTTATTAAATCGCTATAGGTTATTTCTTCATGGAGGTCTATCTCACTGTCTGAGTAAAGCGCCATTTCTCTTCCCGATTGGTACTGATCCTATATATAATTCCGTATCAGACTGGCTACTATTTGTAATCAAAGTCTGTGACATTACTTTTAACCTTATTTATAAAAATTACAAGTACTTAACCTTCAACACACTAAACCAAACTCGTGACGAAATTAACATAACCTGCACACGAAATAAACAAAATAACTCTTGGCAAATTTACTTGTACTGGTGGCTTCACTGATGATTGATGATTTCTTACCGTGTTACTGCTGTTGTCTCGTACCTGGAACTTCGGCTTCGGTCACTGGAACACTAGAACTGCCGGTAACGTGTTGCGTAGCTCGTAGACACGTTTAGAACTGCCGGTAACTTGGTGACATGATGTTGCGATGTAGTCTGTAGGGGTTGTTGTTGTTCGTGCCCCTTGGCTGGGCCACCATATATGTAATGTTGCTCCACGTTGGACGCCATATATGTAACGGTGCCTATGTTGTTTATGCCCGCCATAATTGTAACGAGGCAGCCGCATAGTTAGGCGCCATATTTGTAATGATGAAGCATCTGTGATGACGGCTGGAAGTTACACTCGGCTAGCTTAGTTGGTAGTACAGTAGCATGGAAGGTTAAAGGCGCCAATAAATATAAATAAAGTCCAATGTTTGTTTATTACCCCGTACTTTTATTTACTGGAAAGATTGAAACAGTTCACATACAATCGTCAGGTATGCAGAGTACGAACCAATTTACAGGCAAACTAACAGATAGCAGCCCCACAGTCGTTTAATTATTCATTTATGTCTCGAAAAGTTGCCTTGCCAGAATATTAATAATTACAGACCTCCCACACCGGCGTATAAATCAAACAAGCAGGGTTAAGTTGCCGGTGTGGGTGCTAGTGCCATGCCCGACGCTGCATCGACGACTACTGGATGACGACTGACCTGAGACTGACTTCAGACAACTGACTTGAATAGCGAAAGGCACACGTTTACTTGTTCTGCCTANCCCCCCCCCTCTCCTCAGATAAGGGACTGGCGTGGGCTGCCACGCACACTCTTCCTAGGTTATCCAAAACTGCGTCGTACAAACTTGTCTGGCAAAACTGTCGACACATTCTGAAAGTTTCTAATATAATGCTGATGCTTAACAAAAACTAACATTTTGAAAACAGGCAACCGGATGCCTGATAAACGTTAAACAGAAAATATATGCCCGATAAACAAACTATCACGGTAAACGAACCACCACGGCTTTAATTTTGAAACCCAATAAAAATATTATGAAGCTTAGCAAAACAAATGAAAATGAACTGCGTATTCTGATAACTAATAACTTGCGTCGTTACAACGTATTTGAACTATTTAATATTGTCTGCCATATTGGGAAACCAAATATATTTAAATGAATTCAAATTTTGCTTGATAGATGGCAGTGAAAACCCGGAACAAAAAGCTGTGCTTTAAAAGGAAAGAATAAGCCTTACCAAACAACATAATTATTATAAAATAAAGTGTGCCAACAAATAATGATGAGACAGCATTATTTTTTGTAACTGCTGTAACACTGTTCCGCTTCCCCAAATTTCCTGCTTGCATAGTCAATCACTATTTTTTTCCCTTTGACATCCATTCATTCATTACAAGATTGTCTTCGTGCCTAGCTGACTGACTTTGGTTTGTACTAATAGTCAGCAATTTGGTTTGACGCGGGTTAGGGTATATCACTGTATCGAACGCGGCCTTCACTGCATCGAACACTTGTTTAGTCCATGGGTTCTACCTGTAAGGTCTCTGAGATGACAGCATCTCCATAAGAGTTGCTACGGTCGCAGCAAACTTAGGTACGAAATGTCTTGACCAGTTTACCAGTCTGATGAACCGTTGAATTTGTTTGAGCGATGTAGGTATTTTTCCCACCCCTATCTTTCTCAGCTGGTTGCGGTGCAGTTGGTTGTCTGTTCACTCACTGTGTGCCCCAGGAATTCTGGCTTGGTTACCTTTATGTGACACTTTTGTGGAGTGCAAGTTAGATGCTGCATTGCTAGCCTTAGCAACACTAGATCTAAGTGCCTGATGTGTTCATCTCAATTTGCTGACCACACAATGATATCATCCAGAAGATAGGCTGTTTTAAATTCTTGCATGTATCCCTCCAGTACTTTGACTATCATAATTTAAAAGGTTGCAGGCATTCCGTTGAATAGTTCGCACGCTGGCACTTGTTGATGCCCCAGCATTGAAATCTGCGCCAATTTGAGAAAGAGTTGCACATCTGTCACATTTAATGATTCTTGTCTGTCATCATTTGTCCCGTTTGTTCACAATCTTTTTCCGGCCACAGCGATGTCGAAGATTTGATGTTTTACAGGATTCCCGATATTCACGGTACACTCGTGAAGTGGTTGTACGTGAAAATCCAAATTTGATTGCTACCTTTGAAGATGCTATGTCCCATCTCTCGTGCGCCGACTATAACACCACGTTCAAACTCACTTAAATCTTGATAACCTGCCATTGTAGCAGCAGTAACCGATCTAGCAACTTTGCCATATGCTTGTTGTTTTATATAGGCGCTGCCAACTGCATCGCGTTACTCTGATTGGTTCCATACCTCCTGTTATTTGCATACTCACGCCTATATTAGTTTTTTTTGCTCTCCAGTGTATAGTATATTAAAACCGATAAAATACTCCTGTTTTGATATTGTTTGATTAAATGAGTAATAGTCTATTAATTTGTAATTTTATATAATGTTATGATTTTTATAATCAGTTATGTTCAGTACTGTGAGCAAAGATGTATGTTTTTTAGCCATCTGGCTTCGCATGTTGAGACAAACCATCACTCAGTTGTATAGTCATAAGTACATTTGTCTATGCTTATACCCTGTCGTGTAACGCCTTTTGAGTAGAAGCCTCGCTGACCCCCCTTCGCGAGCGCCTACCAGTTGACACGTGTCACGAGGCAGGTGAACAGCCAGAACGGATCACAGTTACACGTGTCAAGGTTGTGCCGAGTAAGAGCTGGCATATCGCCGGAGCATCCGGATAGTGCTACGTACACACGTAGGAGCGGGAGAAATCGCAGAGCCAAGCAAGAGCACCTCTGGCAAGCCCGTGAGATCAGTTGAGCACCGAGATATCACAAAATAATCATGTGTATTTCGCAGGAAATCAGAAAACACGCACAGCGGAGAAATAGCTGACAGAGTAAGCTAGGGGCAAGGTGCCACCCCCCCTCCGACCTACAGGAACCAGGGCACGTTTTGTGAAAGGCATTGTTCTGGTTTCATCCCACCACCCCCTCCCCCAACAAGGTGACACGTGCCGACAATTAGGGAAGGAAGCTAGGGAGTATATAAGCTTCCTTGCGTGGAAGGTGGGGTTGCAGTTCATTATCACAGTGCCGAGGGAAGAGTTGCGTCAAGGAATCGCGAGAAAGACGTGAGCACGAGCCCGAACAGCCATCCAGTGAGACGACACCAAATGCGGGCCTTTTTCCAAGGCCTACCACTTCGCCGGAGCTCATCCCCAGATGACAGCATACAACAGCAAAATAGTTAAGTATCAAGTCGCCGTCCAGAGAAGCCCCCCTCCACCACAAAGTCGTACACAGTTAATACGAGTAGCCAGAATAGAGTACCACACCTCGGAAGTGTTGCTGTATGTTGTTTTTTATTCAAACTCAAGACAATATATTCGTCCTTCAAAATGAAACAGCAAAAGACTACCTTATTGAAAACCCCTCAACCTTCTAGGTACTTTATAGTCTATGCCTGGAGGAATTAACTACGACACTATAAGTCACCCTGTATTCTCCACAGGTGGGGTAAAGCGCAAGTTACATTGGCTTCCCCAACCAAATAGTGTCAACCTCTTTGTTCTGTTGTTGTTCCGTCACATGTCTTTTATTATAATAACGAGTTCTTTTGTGCTTTTTGCCATGCTGTGATTACAGTTTCTTTCTAATGTGCTTAACGTGTTGTTATTTCTATAAACCTTCAATAGGTTATCTGTAGAAATTAGCCTGATTGTGTTAGATTTCACCATGAGTGCAACATACGACTTCAAGGCACAGGTGGAGAAACTGGAAGGACAAAACAACTGGACCAGGTGGAAGAGGCAGATTAATTTATTACTGAGACACCATAAGGTGTTGGATGTTGTGTCAGGTGAGTTGAAGCTTGATAACGATAGAAATAATAACTTTGAGACCAAAGACTCACTGGCTCAACTGATTCTGATCAGTAGTTTAAATGCCACAAATGAAGAAATAACCTCCTCGTGTTCCACTTCAAAGGAGATTTGGGCTAAATTAGTTTCAACTTACAAACAGAGCTCTAGTCAGAGGGTAGACAGTCTATTGGAATGTTTCTTTTCAAATGAAGGAGTCTGCGAATGTATTGTAACCCATGTTGCATGCCTTCAGCGAGATTTTAATGAATTAAATGTTGAGTTGAAAAATCTTGCGAAATCTGAACTTCCAGAGTTGATTTTGATGGGTCGAATCATGTCTACCTTGCCCCCTCCTTACTTTGAATTTAAAAGTGTATGGGAGAGTGTTCCTATTGAGAGTAGAACCTTGAATAGTCTGACTTAGCGTCTTAGACTAATTGAAATGAGGTTACCAAATAAAACTGATTGTAGTGATGAAACTGCTCTTCTTGCCAAAAGCCATGTTAAAAATAAGAGTAAGCAAGTAGCTGTCTCTAAAGTTAGTGAACCTAAAAGAAAGAGTTTCAAGTACTTTAAATGTAATGGGGACAACCATATTGCTAGAAATTGTCCTACCCAAAAGTGATCTTAGGAAAATGAAGATTCTGGCTTATCTAAAGGACAAGCATTTATCTGTAGCAATAAGAAACAATTTTTAAATAAAAATGTTTGGGTTGTGGATACAGGCGCTACTGAACACATGACCAGTTCTAAAGAGAATTTTGAGACATTTGAAAGTTTTCATGTTCCTAAATATATTCAAGTTGGAAACCAAGATATCATCATGGCTTATGGACAAGATGATATTCTTGTTGATATGAAGATTAATAGCAGATGGGAGCTAAATCATTTAAAGGACGTTTGATATGCCCCTGATGTCAGTCATCACCTATTTTCTGTCAGTCGTGCCTTAGATAAAGGATTCCAATTTTATGCTGATAAAATTGGCTGTACGTTTAATAGAGAATGGAAAACCTTCTTGATAGGCCGAAGAACATCTGAAGGGANGGTATGTCCCTGATGTCAGTCATCACCTATTTTCTGTCAGTCGTGCCTTAGATAAAGGATTCCAATTTTATGCTGATAAAATTGGCTGTAAGTTTAATAGAGAACGGAAAACCTTCTTGATAGGCCGAAGAACATCTGAAGGGCTTTATGCTTTAGACATGAAAATCCATGTACCTAAGAGGGCTGCAGCTGTCCTTTTGGCATCGTCTGGGGAAACACTTCAACTTTGGCATGAGAGACTTTGCCATCAGAATAAGAGACATGTGAGAAGTGTTTTGAAACAGATGGGAATAGATGTGAAGGTGAATGAGGAATTGTGTGAGGGATGTATCTATGGCAAACAGCATCGTGACCCCTTTCACGAGCGGACAGATCGACCTTCTGAGTGCGGGAAATGGATACATAGTGACATTTGCGGACCCTTTCAAGAAGAATCATTAGCTGGCTCTCGATACCTTCTTTGTTTTAAAGATGATTATTCTAAATTTAGGAGAGTTTTCTTCTTAAAACGTAAATCAGAAGTAAGTGCATGCTTTTCCACATTTATTAATGAAGCCAAAGCAGCTGAACACACAATAAAGGAATTATTCTGTGATGGTGGAGGCGAATATATTAATGCCGAAATGAAGAAGCTATTTCAAGACAATGGGATTGGTGTTCGTCAAACTATTCCGTACACACCTCAGCAGAATGGCGCCTCGGAGCGTGAAAATCGTACCCTTGTTGAGGCTGCTAGATCCATGATTCACGCCAAGAATTTGCCCTTAAAGCTGTGGGCTGAAGCAGTTAATACAGCGGACCCACTGGTCAGGGCACACAGTCGCCTATAGAACTGTGGACAGAAAGTAAACCTCCTAGGATGGATTACTTTNTTCTTTTGTGTGAAATCCTCAAGATTAAAAACTTTACGCTTGTGGAATATCCATTAATAATATATACATTACTTTTGTGATGGGTACGTGCATGTACGAACACATGTACTCACAAACAGTGGAATGTAAACATTGCATGTAAATATTGCCATGTGACTGCCACATGGCAATGTTTGTTTACCCTTNGTGACTGCCACATGGCAATGTTTGTTTACCCTTTGGCAGAAGGATATGAAATGGGCTGGAAAGTAGATCTTTAGCAGGGCTTCAGAAAATCTTGAAGTTAACCGTGAATACATTATAGTAAAATTTGTGAAATGTGATGTGCTAGATGATGTTTCAGGGAGTCAAGGTGATGAACCATCATCTGACGTTANCTAGTAAAATTTGTGAAATGTGATGTGCTAGATGATGTTTCAGGGAGTCAAGGTGATGAACCATCATCTGACGTTAAAACAGCAAGACCTGTTATTTCACTGTCTCCACTTGAAGATAATGATCTTGGGGTCCACCTTTAATCTCCTCTCCGTACAGACAGTCCTCAAAGGAGCTCTCGGGTGAAACAGGCCCCACCATTTTGACAAATAATTATGTTTTGATAGCCGATAAAGAAATTAATTTTCCTGATGCTCTTAAGTCTAAAGAAAAGCATTAATGGAGACAAGCCATGGAAAGGGAGCTGGGTTCATTGACCGAAAATAACACGTGGAGTTTGGCAGAGTTACCAAAGGTTAAAAAGGTTGTGTCTAATCGTTGGGTGCTGAAGATCAAAAGAAAACCCAATGGTGAAGTTGACCAATACAAGGCTTGCCTCGTGGCTCGAGGATATACCCAGGAAGCTNGATCAAAAGAAAACCCAATGGTGAAGTTGACCAATACAAGGCTTGCCTCGTGGCTCGAGGATATACCCAGGAAGCTAGGGTAGACTTCAGCCAAACTTTTAGCCCTGTGGCATGTTATGACACCGTGAGAGCACTGCTAAGTGTTGCCGCTGCTGAAAGGTGCTAACTTGGACAGTTTGATGTCGANTAGACTTCAGCCAAACTTTTAGCCCTGTGACATGTTATGACACCGTGAGAGCACTGCTAAGTGTTGCCGCTGCTGAAAGGTGCTAACTTGGACAGTTTGATGTCGAAACAGCATTCCTTTATGGAACATTGCAGGAAGAAGTTTATATGCATCAGCCTATTGGTTTTGAAGATGGAAGCGGTCGAGTTTGCAAACTGAATAGAAGTCTATATGGACTTAAACAGTCACCTCGCTGCTNTTGAGTTTGCAAACTTAATAGAAGTCTATATTGACTTAAACAATCACCTCGCTGCTGGAATAAACATTTAGAATTTTATGTCTGCTCAGCAATTGCATCAAAGCCAAGCCTGTCTTTTTATCAAGAAATGCAAAAATGGTCGAAAACTTATGGTGGCCATATATGTGGATGATGGACTCTTGGTGGGTGACGAACCTGACATTAATGAATTTTTATCTGCGTTAAAAGAAGAATTTAAAATTACTACCGGCAGACTTGAAAGCTTTTTGGGATTGCAGATTGAAAAGAGAAAGGATGGGAGTTTATTTGTTCATCAGGAATCGTACACCAAAAATATTCTTTCGATTTTCAATATGACTGGGTCTCATCCGGTTTCTACGCACTGTGAGAGAAGATCCCTTGTTGAGCCTGATGCTCTCTTGGAAGGGAGAGCTCCCTATCGTGAAGCTATTGGGAGCTTACTGTATCTGGCCATGACAACTCTCCCGGACCTGACATATGCTGTAAGCATTTTGTCTGAGGTTCTTGACTGTCCGAAGGAGTCTGATTGGATTGGAGTGAAGCGAGTACTCAGATATCTTACGGGCACCAAAAACCATGGTTTGCTTTACAATAGTAATGTGGTGAAAAGGATTGAAGTGTTACTCTGACTCGGATTTTGCTGGTGATTGTGAGTCCCGTCGATCAAGATCTGGAGTAGTGATTACTTTTGCTGGAACTGCTATATCCTGGCTGAGTCGAAAACAAGGAACTACAGCTCTTAGTACAACAGAGGCCGAGTATATTGCTGTGAGTGAGGCAGTTAAGGAGATTGTTTGGATTGCTCGCCTGTTTAGGGATATTTCAGACATCGGACGGCCACCAACCTTATTTGTGGATAACCAAAGCGCTATACGTTTGATGATGAACCCTGAATTCCATAGACGGACGAAACATATTGACGTGCGGTTCCACTTTGNTCTGGAGTAGTGATTACTTTTGCTGGAACTGCTATATCCTGGCTGAGTCGAAAACAAGGAACTACAGCTCTTAGTAGAACAGAGGCCGAGCATATTGCTGTGAGTGAGGCAGTTAAGGAGATTGTTTGGATTGCTCGCCTGTTTAGGGAGATTTCAGACATCGGACGGCCACCAACCTTATTTGTGGATAACTAAAGCGCTATACGTTTGATGATGAACCCTGAATTCCATAGACGGACGAAACATATTGACGTGCGGTTCCACTTTGTCAGAGAAAAACTTGCGAATGGGGAGTTCATTCTTGAGCACGTCCCTACTGGAGAGAAACTGGCGGACGTCTTCACGAAGAGTCTACCTCGACCATCTTTTGTGAGGGTCCGTGGGTCACTTGGAGTGTTGTGTTTGGGGGGAAGTGTTGAGACAAACTGTCACTCAGTTGTATAGTCATAAGTACATTTGTCTATGCTTATACCTCTTAGTTCTGTTGTTGTTCCCTCACATGTCTTTTGTTATAATAACGAGTTCTTTTGTGCTTTTTGTCATGCTGTGATTACAGTTTCTTTCTAATGTGCTTAACATGTTGTTATTTCTACAAACCTTCAATATTGCATTCTATATGCTACTTTCTGCAGGAGGTGCTGGTATCTGATAACGAACCCTCTCAGGTCCTTGAATAGTAAGACAGCCCATTTTATTTCTCGTTTAGACTTCACTTCAGCTGTCTGTCTCTTGGCAGGGCTACTTATGCCCCTCGTGCAAAACATCCATCATGAGGACAAGTGTGAAATAGAGAGGAACACCAATGTTGCCTGGTCAGGCTGCAGAAAATGCCCTGGCAGTTTCTTTTCTCTTCCCATTCTCACATAGTTTTGTGTGTTGACGAGGACCACTCGGGTCAGCAAGATGAGGTCGGAAGCATTGACCCCATCTTTCCATGGGTTTTCCACACACACTGTGTGGAATCTGTAATATTTATGGCTCTGGAATGACTGAATACACTATTTAATTTTTATCTAGGGGACTAACATGATAACTGCTGGACTGTAAAAAAAAATACTTTGATAATGAGGGAACATCCACATAACTTAAACTTTCCATTTTATAGGGCTGTCAAAAGTACTGTAACTGAACAAACTTTTATTAGAATAGAACAAAATGTTCATGTAGGATTGTACTATATAAGCAATTCTTTCTTGGAATTATAGGTTTATGTAACTATGTGAATGTTGTCTGGGATATGTCCCCCATTAAAAACTTGAAAACCTATTAAACAAATTTTACCAAACTTGATCCACATATAGTATACTAGCTGTGCCCGCGGCTCNTAAAAACTTGAAAACCTATTAAACAAATTTCACCAAACTTGATCCACATATAGTATACTAGCTGTGCCCGCGGCTCTGCTCGTGTGGACTACAGAATTATTGTTTATGTTTTTTTTTANTTAAAAACTTGAAAACCTATTAAACAAATTTTACCAAACTTGATCCACATATAGTATACTAGCTGTGCCCGCGGCTCCGCTCGTGTGGACTACAGAATTATTGTTTATGTTTTTTTTTAAATAAAGTTTATCCTTTTTATACTTTTCCCTGACAATGTCTGCACTTGCTATTCAATTTCAATGAGTGCAAGGTGAAAAACTTCATCATTGGATGTTGCTCACGTGGTTATAGTAAAAAACTTATAGGAAGAAATAACTGTATTTGTTGGTAGACAGACACTGATCGTAAACACGGAACAGAGCACTAAAAATGTTTATTTTTTGGTGCTAGAATCGCTCTTTTACATAGTCACTGGTCGTCATTTATATTTCTTTGTAGATCTGAGTAAACGCTAGCAATCAGTTCCATATCACTCTGCACCAAATTACTAAAATCCCCCGTTAGTGACCCACAGCCCTCGGTATCTGTTTCTAACCGCCCATCTCCAATTTTTAAACGTGTATCAGCATAATGTCCTGTAGCAACGCCATTGTAGAGGTGCACTCTTATATTTGTCGTCAAGCTGAATTCTCTTTCATTTGCCCATAGCTTGACGACTTGAGACAGGCTTTGATTTCATCTGCAGGTGTGCCCCTCTGAATCACCGGTAGAGTTTGGCGGAAGTCACCAGCCAGTAATACAACCATTCCTCCCATAATGTCTGTATTGTTTCGTATATCCTGTAGAGTTCGGTTTAGGGCCTCTATTGCTTTTTTGTGTGACATTGTGCTTTCGTCCCACACTAACAACTTGCATTGACGCAGCATTGTATCCTAAGCGCTATTTTTACTAAAAAAAATTTCTCTGAGGGAATGAGATATTTTTTTGGGATAAAAAGTAGCCTATGTCACTTCTGGCCCTCCAATTATCTCTGTACAAAAAATCACGTCGCTCCGTTGCGACGTGAAAGACGGACAAACGAACAAACAAACGCACTTTCACATTTATAATATTAGTTAGGATTAAGATATTGTAATGAAATGCAGTGTCATTAGATACAGACCAAGGGCTTCTTTGAAAAGCTTGTCGACGTTCCGCTTGGAGTTCTGCGTTTGCGATACTTCTCGCTTGTGACGGTTCAGGTGTTTTGGATGCCCTTAAAGCAGCCTGTCGTTGTACTTGTTTTTCGAGTCGTAGTTGGGTTTGAACAGGCGTTTTGGAGGTTCTTAATATGGCTTGACGCTTAGCCGGTTCATCTAAATGCAGCTGCGTTTGTTCACGCATTTCTGAGGCTCTCAAAGCGGCTTGATACTCTGCCTTTTCCTCTCGATTGAGTTGAGTATCGGCAGGAGTCTCTAATTTCCTGAGATGTTCCTGGCGTGCGGCCTGTTCCAGTCTTTCCTGAATCTGAGCAGGCGATTCAGCGGCTCTCAAAGCAGCTTGTCACTGTGCTTGTGCTTGTCTTCTCAGTTTGGCATTTTCTGAAGACTCTTGCGATTGAGAAAATCTTTTCGCTTGTGCTCGAGGCGATGCTCTTGAAAGATTCGATTTTCTTTTGCGAGGCATTATTTATTTAACAGACTATGAAAAATTAAACCAAAAAAAAAACCAGTCGAAAAAGTAAACAAAAAAAAATACTAAACCAACAAATCCAATTCAAAGTGCAAATCAGTACCAAAGGTCAGTCCAGTCTAATAAATTGAACAATATTTGAATATTCTTAAACAACAAAACCAACAAAAAGCGAATCCAATCGAAAACCAAAATCAAATGCAGTCAATTGAAACTATTTGAATGCCATCTATTGTCAATTTTTAAAACTACAATTGGTATGTCGTTTAACATAGAATGATTAAAGGAAATTATGTATTTAGTTAATTTTTTGATATTTTCTCGCAATAAAAAGTAGCCAGTATCACCTTTCTGCCCTCCAACTATTTCTGTGCAAGAAATTACCTCAATCTGTTGCTAGGTTGCGACGTTGCATTGTTGACGTTGCATTGTTATTCCGTTTGTGTACTTTTTCATTTTCCAATAAGAATTTCCCATAGGGAATAAGATATTTTCTCGGGATAAAAAGTAGCCTATGTCACTTTCCAGCCCTCCAACTATCTCTGTGCAAAAAAATAATGTTGATCCGTTGCTCCGTTGCGATGTGAAAGAAGGACAAACAAACAAACACACTTTCGCATTTATAATATTAGTAGATATAGTAAGAACATTCAACTTTCGTAGTTTTGTACAATGAGTATGCTTATTTTCAAAATGTCTGCCATTTAAATATTTAGGGTACCATTTCATATATTGGGAATCATTTAACCAATTTAGATAAAATTTGGTATTTTGTCAGTTTATTTTGCATATATTTAATTTGGAGAAGGATATTATTATTGGTCTGCCATTTTGGAAGAAAGCACTACATGAATAAAAATCTTTTACATCATATATTAAAAATTACACAATAGATTCCTACCAAATTTTGCAGGTAACTAATATAATTGGCCATATAAATATTTTATGTTAATTTGGCATATAAACCATACTTTTGATGAATTTTGATCAAACTTGGTACCGTAAGGTGGGTATACTTTTCACCAGTAGGTGTAACTTCGCACTACTAGTTAAATAATCCTTCAGAGTACTCTGCAGTTAAAGTAATGAAAGTCAGGTTTTTAATAAATACCTCTGGCAACAGTTGGCACTTGTTATACTTCAGTGAGTTTCTTTCAAGCTTGGCCATTTTGTGTAGACATGTTTATGTTGACTACAATGTATAGCATGCAGAAAGTGACAAATTTTGCAGTGAACTAAATCCTGTTGCGTCTTTTTTTGTGTATATACTTAGGAAGGTGAGTAGTAATTATTTCAGTTCTTTATCCATTTCTCGTCTCGAAGACACATGTTGACTGCAATGAGGCTAACTTTGCACCATGGTGCAAAGTAACCCCAATTTGCAATTATTGAATTTAAACTGTTTGTTTGCATTTTAAATGTTTTATTAAGTTTGTTATACCTATCATTTCTTTCTCTTATTTTCTCATCTAACATTGAAACATGAAAAATTCTTGAAAACCTGTTTGATTTGTTTTAGTCATGGCGAGGAAGTATCAACAGAATCTCGGTGCTAGGTGATATACTGGGCAGGTAAAAGCATTGCACATGAAACTGAAAATGCTTGCTACATGCAATCTGACCAATCATGAAAACTCAGCCATGCAAGAACAAAATTCCCCGAAAACTTTTGCGAAACTGTGTGCCTGACTTTGTGCAGCTGGTTGTGAAGAAAATTTATAATTTACCCAATCCTCAAATCCTGTAATATGTTTTGATGACACCCACCCAGAAGATCACGAAGAGGCAGGTACAGAGAGGTGATTGGAAAACACTCATAAGGATTTGTGGAGAATTTGTAGTGGTCATTTATGAAGGAGAACTATTCCCTGGTAAAATTGTAAAAGCTAGAATCAAGGGTGCACAAATCAAGGCTATGCAAAAATCCAAAAAATCATGGAAATTGGCTGCGAAAGAAGACAGTTTGGATTATGATTGAAATGATGTTCTTGGGAGCATACAGACACCTAAACAGATTTCAAACAGAGGCTTCTTTTCAGTTATAGAACTTATTGATATGAGACATAAGTGAACAATGGAAATGCTCATCTATTGTGTTTTACTGAAGAAAAATTTTGACATTGTATTGTGTTTGTTTTTGTAAAATAGTATTTTTTACCTATGTCTTTGTATAGACTTTTTCAGCAAGCTTGTAATTCCAAACCGAATGTTTTATGATAGTAACTATTTTTATATTGTTCAACAGTTCATATGTTTATACCAATTTCAAATGCCCTGTTTTCCTTAGGGATGTAAATATAATTAATGGTGTCTGGAATGGTTGGTTTTTTATTTATTTGAACACAAATATAGTCAGTTCACGACTGGAAGAGACTTTCTTGAAGCCCTGCTAATGATCTACTTTCAAGCCCATTTCGTATCCTTCCGCCAAATGTAAACAAACAATGCCATGTGGCAGTCACATGGTAATGTTTACATGCAATGTTTACATTCCACTGTGTGTGCGTACATGTGTTCATACATGCACGTACCCATTATAAAAGTCATGTATATATTATTAATAGATATTTCACAAGCGTAAAGTTTTTAATCTTGAAAAATTTCACACAAAAGAATATGTGATGCAAGCGAAAAACATTTCATTCTATAAACCCAAAATGTGAGTATTAAAAATGAGATGTTTCGTGTGCGTCTCTCTCTCTCTCTCTCTCTCTCTCTCTCTGTGTGTGTGTGTGTGTGTGTATATATAGGTTTGATTTTGACTGGGGGATTGGGTGGGGGAGAAAAACTTTCACTTTGATTACATATTATAGACACAATACTTTGCAATGAAATGTGTCAACATTCAAGGAGTCCATCCAACAACATTAACATGGCAACGCCAATCTCTCATAAGCCCCCGGATGGCCGTACTGTAGAGAATTTGTGCGATTCTTGTTTAACCTAATATTTCATTTATCGGTTTTTTTATACTAATATCAGCTCTTTATTATTTGATTTTTCATAACGTATGACTTTAATTTGTGCTAACCTTCTCGTACAGATTCCTTTTGCTTTTGAAATCTGTATAAGAGATTACTCATAGTGCGTTCTAACGTGTTTAATATTTTTCAAATTTATTTCAGGTTTGCTTAAAATTTTATTTACTGTATTTTACGTTGTATGTTGCGGTAGTTTTTGTGTGCAGTCATGAGTTCTAGCAAGGTGAATAAAAGAGAAGTCACCAACGCCAACAGGACATCATTAACCTCACCGAATCGTTGTATTCACTAATTAGGCGAGGGGAAATGAAACCCTGCAACGTCGCGGAAAGAGTGGCAGAAATGTTGAAACTCTCCAAATCTACAGTGCTAAGGTATGTTAAAATATCTGTAGTATTAACCATTGCGTTTGCAAGTTGTGTGTGTTAAGATCAATTACGTTGGCCCACGAAATGTGTTTACAAGAACATAAAGAAAATTTGTTAATAACTTGATAACGTCGTCGAACGTTGTCTACGTGTATTTTTAACGTTTTATTTTGGTAATTATTAAGTTTATAGGGTTTCCTGTAAAAATAAAAATAATTCATTGAAAATCTTATATTTCCACTCTGCTAATGATGCAGAACACGAATATACGAGGGGCATTAACGTCCGACTAATTTCGTAATATGTGCCCACCTAACCTAACAGAACCTAACCCCACGATGAGTGAATCACTATTTTACATTTTTTAACTAACCTAGGATTGTAGGGTTATATAGTAACCAATACCTGCCACCTATTAAACTAACCTAAACTAACACACGGCAGAGCATATCACATTGTCACACATCATTTGTAAACAAACCCTTGTATGTTTTTGGTATCAGTAACTGTAGTTGACCCAGTAACTGAATTATGGTCCTTTTTAAATTATGCAAATTAGGTTGGCTATGTAGCACTGAAAGTGAAAAATATGACACTGATAATTTACAATAACTAAAAGACAATGGCTGTAGAACAGTTGTGTTGGGGAAATACATTAATACACAATTGTTTTCTTAAAAGATTATGACTGCGATTTCATCGATTACGATGTCCTCTCATGTTTAGTGAAGTGATACAGATATGTTTAATAGTAGGGGAAGTTCCAGTTATATTGACTGTAATCTCTTTAGTGACGTATAACAATGGCAATTAATGCCGCAATGTAACTTATAAATACAAAACAAGCTCCTTCTTCAGAATCTTAAAATGCACCATCTCTCCATAACCTATATAAAATTAATTGACTATAACAAACTCACTATAGAGGCAATTTTCCTTACCATTGTCAGTTGTCTTTATAATAAATTTCTACTGTATATATTGGGTTGTTTATGAAGAATGTATCGCAGGGGTACACAAATTCCAACACAAAGTAGTTTTTATTTTTAATTACACATTGTAATTTTTATTTTTGGTTAGGTGATTCATACACTCACATTTGAGTCTATGTAACCCTACAATCCTAGGTTAGTGTAAAATCCAAAAATCCTAGGTTAGTGTAAAACCCAACAATCCTAGGTTAGTTTAAAAATGTAAAATAGTGATTCACCCATCGTGGGGATAGGTTCTGTTAGGTTAGGTGGGCACATGTTACGAAATTAGTCGGACGTTAATGCCCGTCGTATATTCGTGTTCTGCATCATTAGTGGAGTGGAAATATACCATTTTCCGTGAAATTATTGTTATTTTTACAGAAAAGCCCCCCTAAACTTAATAATTACCCAAATAAATCGTTAAAAAGACACGTAGACAACGTTCGACGATGTTTATCAAGTTATTAACAAATTTTCTTTATGTTCTTGTAAACACATTTCGTAGGCCAACATAATTGACCTTAGCACACACAACTTGCAAACGCAATGGTTAATACTACATATATTTTAACATACCTTAGAACTGTGGATCTGAAGCGTTTCAACATTTCTGCCGCTCTTTCCGCGACGTTGCAGGGTTTCATTTCCCCTCGCCTAATTAGGGAATACAACGATTCGGTGAGGTTAATGATGTCCTGTTGGCGTTGGTGACTTCTCTTTTATTCACCTTGCTAGAACTCATGACTGCACACAAAAACTACCGCAACATATAACGTAAAATACAGTAAATAAAATTTTAAGTAAACCTGAAAGAAATTTAAAAAATATTAAACACGTGAGAACGCACTACGAGTAATCTCTTATACACGTATCAGAAACGAAAGGAATTGGCACAACGAGAAATAATAAAAAGCGGATATTAGTAAAAAAAAACCAATAAATAAATTATTATAGGTTAAACAAGATAATCGCACAAATTCTCTGGCACGTATGTCGACCACATCTCGCCAACAACACACGGAACGAAGGTTTGTAAANAAATCTAAATATGTTAGCATCACGTCATTAACAATTGGCATAATAAGATACAAGTCTTTTCGAAACCCATTTGTAAGCGATAAATTAACAATTACGTTAAAACTTTGGAACTATTTCCTCTCTTTGTGCTGGCAACCTAACGGCTTAACTGTATCCGCGCTCGCCGCTGTTTGTAATGTTATATGTATGCAGCTAACGGCTAGGGTGTTTTTTCAAAGGTTGATTTTCAAAAATTTCTTCCAGTCGTGAACTGACTGTAGTAATATGTTGTTTTTCAGTTCAGGATTCAAGACTAAGGCCTTTTTATGGTGCTAAGTTGCCTTGGCAGATATAAATTTGCATCAAACACACATGTTACGGTTATATATACACACACACACAGAGATATACAACGTGTCTCTAAAAATCACAGACAAACTTCGGGAGGTAATTCCTTGTGTAAAATTAAGTATAAAATAAACAGGACACGTTGTACCTACGTGCAATATTAAGGGAAGAATGACCCCTTGAAAATCAAATTTGAAAACAGTAATCTTCCGAAATATCGGAAACTAAGTGACATTAAATGGCAATACTCCCAACATTTTTTTCTGTTATTGGGATCCTTAACCTACAGCAAACATGTGTTTATACCTTCCATGGTAATGAAAATAAAAGGGGTGGCCACCCTCTTATTGTATGCAACTTTTTACCATCGGGATTTTGTAATGTTTGATGCTGGTCTATTGAGCAGTATCACGTACATAACAAATATGGTCCTCTTGTTGCAAGTACGTAGGACCCACCATTTTCGTTCAAAATACACATGAAGTTTCGGTCCAGTGTTACAGTCCCTAACACAGCCACACTACATACATGAGTAAATGGTTGGCAGCTGGGTCCACTGCACAAGTGATGGTGGAAGACATTTAAACATTTTTTGTAAACAACCTATACCAATAATTTATAGGCTTACAGTACGTAAGTAGTATGGTTATTATATCAAAAAATGGTTCTCACGAAATGGATGTTTAATGTTCGAAACAGATAATGTGTTATGCCTGCAACATAGATCAGCAGCCAACCATTGACTCANGGATACGAAATGGGCTGGAAAGTAGATCTTTAGCAGGGCTTCAAAAAATCTTGAAGTTACCGTGAATACATTATAGTATGGTTATTATATAAAAAAATGGTTCTCATGAAATGGATGTTTAATGTTCGAAACAGATAATGTGTTATGCCTGCAACATAGATCAGCAGCCAACCATTGACTCANTGAAATGGATGTTTAATGTTCGAAACAGATAATGTGTTATGCCTGCAACATAGATCAGCAGCCAACCATTGACTCATGTATGTAGTGAGTCCTACGTGTTAGGGACTGTAACGCTGGACCGAAACTTCATGTGTGTTTAGAACGAAAATGGTGGGTCCTATGCACTTGCAACAAGAGGACAATATTTGTTACATAAGTGAAATTGCTCAATAGGCCAGCATCAAACATTAAAAAATTCATATGGTAAAAAATTTGCTTACAATAAGAGGGTGGCCACCCCTGTTATTTTCATTACCGTGGAAGGTATAAACACATGCTGTAGGTTAAGGATCCCAATAACAGAAAACAATGTTCGGAGTATTGTCATTTAATGTCACTTAGTTTCAGATATTTCAGGAGATTACTGTTTTCAAATTTTATTTCCAAGGGGTCATTTCTCCATTAATATTTCTTGTAGGTACAAAGTGTCCTATATATTTTCTACTTAATTTTTCATAATTAATCACCTCCCGGAGTTTGTCGGTGATTTTGAAACACATGCTGTGTGTGTGTGTCTATATATATATATATATATATATATATATATATATATATATATATATATTTATTTATTTATTTATTTATTCAACAGCTCGTTACGCATTTCACTCAGTGTGAATAAAATACCAATTTCTATCCAGAAATTAATTGTGACATATATGCATTACAAAAAGTAACATGATTCAAATTATATTTTACAAACAACCTAGACAACTTGAATTTTTCAAGAAAATGTGGCGAAAAACATAAATACCATAGGCTTATAGATGTTTCAGAAAATTATCTTCTAAACAAGGTGATGTGGTCAGGTTTCTTATTGAGACAGAAAATTGTTTCATATAAGCTAATTCAACAATGTGCTACCTACTTAAATTCTCNTGGTCAGGTTTCTTATTGAGACAGAAAATTGTTTCATATAAGCTAATTCAACAATGTGCTACCTACTTAAATTCTCCGCACAATGTGCAAAAGACTGTGCAGAATTGGGTAAATGGAAATTCATACCCAATTTGGCACTTAAGTAATACTATGATATGCCAGGTAAATGTAAGTGATTGAAGTTGATAAGGCACGGATTTTAAAAATAGCAGTAATACAAACATTTTAGGTTTATTTGGTATATCTACCATTCCATTTGACCAATTTCAACCAAATTTTGTATGCTGAAAGTATTTAGTACAAGCATCAGATAGGCCTATGTCAACACATTGCCACTTTTGTCAGCCATTTTATAAGATAGCACTACATGAATAAATAAAGTTTTTATGTCATGTTGGTAGTAAACAATAAACCGATCCTACCAAATTTGGCAAACAAATAGTACTGTGGCAGATGTATAATTGTATGTTTTTGTCAGACACTTATTTTTGAAATGGCAGATATATAGTACTTTTAGCTTAGAACACAATATTGTTGAAACCATGTAATCATTTCCAACTTATCTGTGTATGGTAGCAGTAGATATTACAGCTATCAACTGTATTTACACAAAGCATATTTTTCGCCATTTTGTAAGATATTGCCATACAAATAAATTAAGTTTTTGCCATATTTCGGGAAACAATCTGGACAGTTTCCTACCAAATTTGGCAAACAAATTGTACTGCCACAGAAGGTGTAAACTAGTATATTTTAAGAATGCCAAACACTTATTTTCAAAATGGCAGCCTTATAACCATGTTAGTTTAGTATGCTTTATTGTTTAAACCATGTAACCAATTCAAACTTAATTTTGTATCTTGGCAATATTTATTGCAGCTATTAAATGCATCACCACAGAGCATCTTTTGTCCACCATTTTGTAAGATATGCCATATGAAAAAATAAACTTTTTATGTAATATCTCCAGAAACAATTGACAGATTTCTACCAAATTTGGCAAACAAATAGTACTACAGCAGGTGGTGTAAACTGGTGTGTTTTAAGTAGGTCAGGTATTTCTTTTTCAAATTTGTGTGTGTCTAAATATTTTAGCTCAGAATTTTTTATTAATGAAACAAATTCCAAATTGATTTTATATCCTAGCAGTACCTATTATAACCATCAAATTAGGTTACACAGAGCTTCATTTCTCTGCCATTTGTAAGATAGCCCCGTAATAAAAAGTAAATATTCTATGTCATATCTCTGGAAACAATCAACCCATTCATACCAAATTTGATCAAGTAGTTTACTGTGGTAGGCCATATTAATTAATATATGTATTTTTTAAGTTCAGCAGAGACTTATTTTTAGGAATGATGACTATAAAAACATTTTAGATTAATGTGCCTATATCTGCGAAACTATGTAANGCAGAGACTTATTTTTAGGAATGATGACTATAAAAACATTTTAGATTAATGTGCCTATATCTGCGAAACTATGTAACAGATTTTACGGACAGTATCCACGACAATCATAGAATGCGCTAATACATATCATTTTGTACCCCATTTATGAAGATCATCAGTTGAAATAAATGGATGTTGTATGGCATATCTCAAGGGCCAATCAACTGATTCCCACCAAATTTTTCACGCAAGTATTGCCAAAGTGGGGTATGTGAACTAACCTGTTTTAGGTGCGGAGGCATTTTTTAAAGGTGTTAATATAAATAATTTAGATCATCTGTGAAACAAATCAACAAAATCAAGTACACTAACAGTATTCATTATAAGCATCAATTATGCATAAAGATATACCCTTTTGCAGGCATTTTGGAAACAATTGGTAGTTGAGAAAACTGAAAATTTTGCACATCATTAGTGCTACAGAAGGCAGTGTAAAGTTATAAAGTGGGGTCAGACATTGACTTTCACAATGGCGCACACATAAATATTGTGATAAGTTTGGCATATCTATTTAACCAAATTCCACCAAACTTTTTATACTGACAGTATCTATTAAAATCGTCATATACAGAACTTCTTTTTTAGGATTTTTTTTGGGAACACCAAATAAAAAATAAATTTTTTGCTATATCTCGTGGAATCAATCAACCGATTTCCCCCAAATTATTCACACAAGTAGTACAACGGTAGGTCATGTAAACTTACATGTTTTAAGTGGTTCAGATACTGATTTTCAAAAATGATGGCTATGAATATACAGGCTGAGTATAAAAGAATACCCCAACTTTGAAGGTCTATAATATCAATACTAATCAACCTACAACCTTTATTGGCCAATCAAATGAACCGTGGAATCGTGAAGTTTGTTTACCACACATTCATAAATGTTCAATGTGACCATCACGAGCGGCCCGAACGACATCTACGTGATAATCAAACTCGTTCCTTGCTCTTGTCAGCATGTCAGGTGGTACAATTTGTATGGGGTCCGTAATTCTTGTTTTGAGGTTGTCAATGGTAGCCGGCAATGGTGGACGAAACACTTGAACCTTTATGTACCCCCATAGAAAAAAATTGCATGGGGTAAGATCCGGGCTCCTTGGGGACCAGTGATGAAGAGCCTGGTCACCAGCTGCTCCTCGACCAATCTAGCATTGCAGCAACGTCTCGTTCAGGTATCCGTGAACAGCTAGGTGCCAATGGGATGGCGCACCATAAAGGAAACATCAGACNGCAGCAACGTCTCGTTCAGGTATCCGTGAACAGCTAGGTGCCAATGGGATGGCGCACCATAAAGGAAACATCAGACTGTCCCCTTCACATTGACGTGTTGAATGCGAGCTCGCTACCCCCTCACCACCTCAAACCGAGAGTTACGAACACCATCCAAACCGTAACACCGGACATATTGACAAGAGCGTGGAATGAGTTTGATTATTGCGTAGAGGTCATTCGGGCCACTCATGGCGGTCACATTGAACATTTATGAATGTTTGGTAAACAAACTTCACGGTTCCACAGTTCATTTGATTGGTCAATCAAGGTTGTAGGTTGTTTCATTTTGATATTATAGACCTTCAAAGTTGGGATATTCTTTTATACTCGCTCTGTATTTCAGGTTGGGGAACCCTATAGTTCAAAACATTGGACTGATTACATCCAAAGTTTATTCTCCGAATCATACCCCCGTGGTGCAATTACTTGCATCTAGCTTATTTCACGAGGTTTTATGTGTTTGAGTCCCGGGTAAGGCATGTTTATATTTGTAATTGTCTCGGTCGGTACTATTGCATATGTTTCTGGCTTAATTTCTAATGGTATTGCTGTCATGAGACATCTAGACCTACCTACCATGTACACTTTTAAAAACTTAAAAAAAAATTATTTGCACCATGGAGAGGAAAGTAGGCTCATTTGTTATATCAGTAACTTCTTGTTCTATTTAAATTTTCTCTCTCGAGAAAGGGGTTATTTTTTCTTCAGAGGTTGCCTGCTTCAATATTTCTACTAACATAGTCACGACAAACAAAGCCACATCATTTTGTGTCTATCTGCACACATTAGGTACCATGACTCACAAGCATGGTCCCATGTCCTACCCCTTTTCACAAGGGGCTGCGGTTGGCTGAACAGTTAGCCTGCTCGCCTCCCACCAAGGCAAACCGGGTTCAATCCTCAGCCGGGCCACTCCCGGATATTTGCAAGTGAGAATCGTGCCGGACGACGTAGCTGGTCGGCTGGTTTTCTTGGGGAGCTCCCATTTCCCCCACCCTTACATTCTGGTTCTGCTCCATCCTCACTTCATTTCACCCTCATCTGCTCTCAAGACCTTGATGTTAAGAGCTGCCCAAATCTATCCACTCCGCCCATTTCTCAATACTAGTCGAACATGCTTCTGCACCATTCCACTCTCCTTCAATTCTCTCAGGAAAGTGTCAGCGCTCTTGATCTGAAGTTAGGGCAATACAGAGCTAGTTGTATAAACAACAGACATATATACCTTCATGTCTTCATTTATCTCTATGTAAAAAATTAAATGTCCCCACTTACTGAATGACTGACACACTCAACCACTTGACGTAAAAACTTGAATATTTAGGTATGGTTTCTCCTTTACGCGCAAGTGCCCACTAAAAAAAGGATTTTTTGACATTTGAGCCCTAAGAGGGTGAAAAGGGCAAAATATGTTTTCTAGGACTCTCCAATAACTCATTATCCCGAGAACATAGTGTTGTGCCCTTAACTTAAAAATATAGCCTGTAAAAATACCTAAAAACCAATTTCAGATTTTTTTTTTTTTAATTCTGCCCCTAAGAGGGTGAAATGGATCAAATGTGTTTTCAAGGACTCCTCAATAGTTTATTAACACAAAGACATTGTTTTGCTCTTAACTTTAAAAGTCAGCCTGTAAATATAACTAAAAATGTTCAGTATTTTTTAAAATTCATCCTCTACGAGGTTGAAAAGAAGTAAAATATATTTTTGAAGGTTCCTTATTATCACATTAACACAATAAGTTAGCATTAAGCTCTTTGCTATAAAAACAAGAGAAAACTAATTTAAAGATTTTTTTACGTCCAAAATTATTTAATGGTAACAACTAGTGCAAATACCAGTGACTAAACCTTTCACAACAACCTTAGAGAAGCAGGCTTNCGCACCATAAAGGAAACATCAGACCGTCCCCTTCACATTGACGTGTTGAATGCGAGCTCGCTACCCCCTCACCACCAAAATATGTTTTCTAGGAGACTCCAATAACTCATTATCCCGAGAACATAGTGTTGTGCCCTTAACTTAAAAATATAGCCTGTAAAAATACCTAAAAACCAATTTCAGATTTTTTTTTTTAAATTCTGCCCCTAAGAGGGTGAAATGGATCAAATGTGTTTTCAAGGACTCCTCAATAGTTTATTAACACAAAGACATTGTTTTGCTCTTAACTTTAAAAGTCAGCCTGTAAATATAACTAAAAATGTTCAGTATTTTTTAAAATTCATCCTCTACGAGGTTGAAAAGAAGTAAAATATATTTTTGAAGGTTCCTTATTATCACATTAACACAATAAGTTAGCATTAAGCTCTTTGCTATAAAAACAAGAGAAAACTAATTTAAAATTTTTTTTACATCCTAAATTATTTAATGGTAACAACTAGTGCAAATACCAGTGACTAAACCTTTCACAACAACCTTAGAGAAGCAGGCTTAGGGCCCTGAAGACCTCATAAAGGCCTGCGATTAGCACCTCGTGACAAGACAGATAGACTTAGATTTGTACAGGCACATTGGAACTGGCAACTCCGACAATGCCGCAATGTGCTGTTCACAGGTGAATCGCGCTTTCGCCTAACGCAGTGTGATGAACGTGTGCTGGTGTATCGTTGCAAGGAAGAGCAGTATACATATGCATCAGTCAGGAATGGGACATGTTTGGTGCTGGGTCTGTCAGGGTGTGAAGTGCTATCACTATCGACGGCCTAGTGGACAGTGTGGTAATTCAATATGGACTTACTGCTGCCAAGTACACAGAGGAAATTGTACTTGATCATATTATGCCCATTGCAGTGGGGATGAGGCACCAGTGAGTGCTGCAAGAAGACAATACAAGAGTGCATTCAGAAGCCGCCCCCAGAGTTACCCTACAGGAACACCAGATTCAAACCATGGATTACCCACTACGAGTCCCGACCTTGGTCCCATTGAGCACTTATGCAGCAAGCTAGACCAATGAGTTTGACGTCATCCTAAGGCCCCTCAGACAATTCAAGAACTTGCTGATGCTCTCGCTGACAAATGGGAGAACATAATTTATGCAAGAGTAGTTGCCTCGACTGATCAGAAGTGTGCATTGAAGGTCTGAGGCTGTCATATGGGCACATGGTGGCATACCAGATAATGATGGGTTTTTTTATTGGAAAATATTCACATGAATATGACAATGATTCCACTTTGGTTTAAGACATAATGTTTGGTATCCGCTTGCCGCACCGATGTGTACATTGAGACATAAACAATATGTGTACTACTTTCAGCTGTTAGGTAAAGGTTTTGAATGGTCGACTGACAACCAATATATCACTGTATACACAACTTGTGTAACAATATGTTTGTTCCAAATCTTGCCCCTCTGATTGTTTTGAGCAGTTTATTTTTATGGCGAATCACACTCTAATGATGATCTCTTAAGTTATGTTACATTCTGAATACCATAACATTTTTCTTGTGTATTTTCCGTATTTTTAAAGTGTTTCATGAAAATGTAGCTAACTGTTTTTATGTATGGAGTATTACAATTAATACTGTACTATTCATAATTTAAAATGTGATTGTCCTAACACTTAGCTATAATGTCATGCACAAAAGTAAATAAAATTATAATGAAGTAATAACGATGAAAATTCAAACTCTGTCCAAAAAGAACAAAAAACTGTAGGTGTAGGTCATTTTATTTGTTATTTCTTTTGCTTAATTTTCTTCATACAGCTATATTTTAAAAGTTAAAGATACAGAACTTGAAATGAAAAATTGAATTGTGTAACCAAATTGTCTTATAAATTTTTTTGCTGAAATTGAAANAAAGATACAGAACTTGAAATGAAAAATTGAATTGTGTAACCAAATTGTCTTATAAATTTTTTTGCTGAAATTGAAATAATTTTGTACATATTTTTAGAATGGTTTTTTGATAGTAGTATAAGGGTTTGCTAGAATTTCAGACATAAACAGAATAATATACTGAAATCTCGAGTCTTCTAAACACACTCGTAATTAGGTGAAAACATTTCTAAACCATTAACATTTATTTTCGATGTATTTTCTGCGATATTTGCATCCCTAATTGATACAACTTTTTCCACGCAAGGCTGTCTGCCTGCACACTTAAATTATTGTCCAAAGGACACAGCCAAACAGCTTCAACCAGACAATAAAGAACAAATTCCTCAACAGCTTTTAGCTTTTAGCTTTTGAGCAAATGGAAAGTAATTTGGGTAGATAGGTAGGTAGATGGGGCTTAACGTCTCGTCCACAGTGAGGTCATTAGAGATGGAGTAAGCTACTCAGAAAAGCAGGAACGGAGAGAGAATAGGCTATACCTGTAGTAAGGAACCATCCCAGCATTCGCCTGGAGTGATCTTGGGAAACCATGGAAAACCAAAATCAGGATGGCCTGACCGGGATTCGAACCTCGGTCCTCCCGAATGCGAGTCCAAAGTTTAACCGCTCCACCAGGTTACGTTATGTTTAATATTACTGCAACATCTCACATTATTTTAAACCTTTTTTCAATATTAGCCAGATGGTTAATCTGTTGCCTTTCCTCAAACATAAACTGATATTCAATATTACTGTTTTTGAACATATCATCAAGTTTAGAAATGGATGGGGAACTAAATATTGACAAAATACTGGTGTTGGAAAATAATCCATAGTGACCTAANCATCAAGTTTAGAAATGGATGGGGAACTAAATATTGACAAAATACTGGTGTTGGAAAATAATCCATAGTGACCTAATTCCTAATTTGCTCATACAATAAAAACTTAGAATGCCAAAATTTTAAATAACTTCTTGTAAATTCAAATAACCAAACATTTTAGTGTTTTTTTTTCTCCCTAAACTTTGGCAATAAACTATGATTAGAAGAATGCGTTGATTTTATTGATATAGAGTTATAAGAATTAAGTTCAGGATTACAATTCCTTGAAAGATAGGAAATATTCTGAGGATGAATGATTGCAATTTTATATTCCCTAATTTTGGTCTGTTCTTTTTTCTTTATAACACTGTCACGGGAATCTCATACCTGGAAATGTTGCAGAACTGTTTTTCCCTCCAGTTATAGACAGATTCCACTGTTTTCATTTTCAAGCACGATGGAGTACCACTACACTGGCACATGCAAATTAAAACATTCCTGAATGAGCTTCTGCACCAATGGATTGGCTTAGAGACTTGTTGATTTGGCATTACACCACTTGCCACCAAGGCTGCCTAATTTTACTGTCTGTGATATTTTATTCGGGGGAGGGGGGTTTTGTGAAGGATTCAGTTAGTGCTGCCCCTTTATAACATTGGACGAACTTTGAAACCACATAACAGCATTGGCTGCAGTCACATCTGCAGGGGGGGAATATTGAGCATTTCTCAATGCCATTACAGGCAAATACTCCCATGCAATGGTTCTTCAAATTATGCCATGGCATATAACTTCCCTGATTCTGCATGTGTGTGTGTGTGTTGAGGTAAGAAGACAATGAGATCCCATAGTCAATGAGATTCCATAGTTGTTGCTCTAGCTGAAGTCACAGGAAGCTTTATTTCTGTCTATATACAATACCGCTGACTGTTATATGCACCATATTTTATAAAAAGAACTGTAAATATTGTTTCAGACAGTAACACAGTAAAACAGTAATACGAAACTGTTTTTTCAAATACCCAAGTAACTAAGAGCTTGCACCGCCGAAGGCTAGGAGCTGAAACATCTGGACAGTGAGCAACAGCCAGTCCTTGCTGAGGTTTAGCAACCCTGGTATCACTGGAGAGGAGAGCCTACCTGCGTGGAACCGCCCAGGGTGCGTTATGAGGGGGAAGGAGCAGCGCACCTCCAGACACTACTGCACCGGTGGTGAAGCAGATTGTATCATATGTATTTTGGAATTCCAGGCATGAAAAAAATGTGCACTACATTTATGGTACATAACTTTATTGTTAATGTGAATATCAAGGCACTTTAATTACAGGCTCTTATTGTGCCAAACATGGTCGACAGACTAATTGCGGTTTTCCTCTTGTGTACCTTACTAAACTGGAAAATTGATAACTTTGTATACCCGTAATGCAAATATCGTAAGTCTAATCATTATACAATTTGGTAAAAAATATACTAACAAGACAAATCTTGAAACCAACATACCACAAGAAAAAGTTCCATAGCCAAAAACCCCTTAACAAGAAAGTGTGGTACAGTGGTCTCTTACACTAAATTTGTAGCAGTCATACCAGTAAAACACTAAATTNAAAGTTCCATAGCCAAAAACCCCTTAACAAGAAAGTGTGGTACAGTGGTCTCTTACACTAAATTTGTAGCAGTCATACCAGTAAAACACTAAATTTGGGTTTAGTGCTTCACAGCTATAATTTGTAATGCTCTTGGGTTGTTAACTCAACTAGCCTCAGACATGCAACCTTCCCCTGGAGGAAACCTGACTTGTGCCCATTGGTAGTCTGATAGTCTCTCCTGCATAAGTGCATTGTGTACTCGGTGCAGCTCCCTGCGGTAGATTGGGATGTTCTCCCAGTCCTCAGGGTCAAGTTCAGACAATTTAGAGGAGTCAGTGGTGTCGCCTGGATGGTTTTTTAAGACCTCCGCAAGATCCTTGTAGGTTGACGTGAAGAACCACACTATAATTAAGGCAGATGGGGACAGTGTAATTTTTCAATGCTTAGGGTGGGATTGTTCAGTAGTACTCTAACAGTCATGGTGATTTTGTCTGTGTGGTCAGTGTTGCAAGGGCATTTATCCCAGGATAAAATATACCAAGTCACCCATGCTGTTACCGATCATCAAGGTAATTTTTCCTATTGTATTGGTCTTGGGTCTACTGGCTTACTGGTGCCCCTTTATACCAATTTGCCTCCACTGTATATATGGAGGGTTACAGTTTGCTAGGCCATTGGATGTGCTTATGAGGCACACATCTGCTTAGCCTGGCTTCCTGCGGCTATGCCTTACAAAAGGGGGTTGCTTCTTGAGAAATGCTGCCAGGCATCAGCTTATGATGGGCTCATTCCTATGCAGGCATATGAGGCTGCATCATAGGACATGCTGGAAGTATGCAATGGTATGCACTGCTTACCATTGTCATTCTGTGGATGATCCATCCCTATGCTCACCCAGGCAATAGGGCCCGTTATCTCCCTATCTATATGTCTACCTATATGTACAGGGCAAATTTTCATGGACAAAGCCTGTTTTCATGTGCCTGGGAAGCTAAACCACCATAATATGAGGATTTGGGTCTCAGAGAACTCCAAATGCTGCTCACTGTGCCTTGACCGTTAGGGCCACTTTGGACGAAAAATTATCTGGTCGCTGGATTAGCAGAGGAGGGCCCATCCTGTGGCCCCCAAGGTCTCCAGACATAAAACCCTGAATTTTTTTCGTATGGGGCTTTGTGAAAGATGTGGTCTATAAGACCCCAATGGAGGATCTGCAGGTACTTTGTGCTTACATAACAACAGCAATCACTCAGATTGATGTGGGATTATTGAGCTGGACGTAGGATAAATTGAAAATNTTTGTGCTTACATAACAACAGCAATCACTCAGATTGATGTGGGATTATTGAGCTGGACGTAGGATAAATTGAAAATGATGCCTCAATATTCTGTGTACTACAAATGGAGCATGCATTGAAATCTGTTGGGTGGCTACTAAAACTTCAGGTGTGTGTGAACATTTTGCAACAAACAGCACATTTTTATCCTGAACAGTTTCCTATCTGTTAGCTATCAAAGTTGTAAAGATCATTGTGGAACATTCTATATAATTAGGCATGGTGATTAATAATCTGTCTTGATAATTCAGTTAATGCTCAGCGTCAAAACATTTGACGTGACACGATAATTGCAACCCCTATGTATTTTGTTACTGATGGTAAATGTTATTTGCACTTACAGTGTCAGAGTTTGCTCATAGTATTTTATCGATACACTGTCCACGTTGGTTTTCTATTATCCCTAGTAGTTTCTAATATTTTTAATCAAAATATTTGTATTTTCTTTTGTTTGGGAGTGTATAACTCCCTTAATAATCACTTTAGGTCATAAGCCATACATATCTTTTCTACTACCTCCTTTTTCATTATTACCTNTATAACTCCCTTAATAATCACTTTAGGTCATAAGCCATACATATCTTTTCTACTACCTCCTTTTTCATTATTACCTTCTAAACATTGTAAAATACTTAAAGAAACATGTTGTATGTAAGGAAATTTAATATATAGTCCATTCAGTTTTCTTCACACTTTTTGAAACAATCTTTCAAGAAATTACTCTAGGTGTAACATATTAACTTATTTTTTAAAAATAAATAATATACCACAAACATTTGATACTGGTAATGCTATTCAAATTAAAGTATGATGATGTTGATTTAAACTTTTGCTTGTATATTGTCTATTAATTATAATATTTATTTCATAACAAGTATGAATTAAAAAAACAATAAGAAACATATGCTTATAACTGCTAGTAAAAAATAGTTTACATGTAAAATATTATTAAAATAATTGTTTTAAATAAATATTTTTATTGGAATATTTATATTTTCAGGTAGCACNTTACATGTAAAATATTATTAAAATAATTGTTTTAAATAAATATTTTTATTGGAATATTTATATTTTCAGGTAGCACGGGTTGAAACATATTTCATTGCTACTTATTAGCATTATTATTTTTCTTTGTTTTATCAATGCAAAATACAGTGCTTGGGCTCTAGTCTCCTCATATTTTTGTTTTCTTAAGGTGGGGAAAAACTTGTAAGGTTGATTATGTTGTTTATTTTTGTTTTAGCTGATTTTTATGTTTTTTTTAATTTTTCAAGTTTCTGTGCTCCTATAGCAGATGAATGATGGTGAAAGCTTTTTATTTCATCAATTTTGTACTTATAAATAATAATATTAAATTTAATAATCCATTATTAAAATGTGTTTTTAATGTTTATAGACTTAATAAAATATGTATTCAGATATGATGACAGGATGGTTGAAGTTGACAAAATTGGCAGCATGGTTTATTGCTTGATTAACCCTCCGTCGGGAGCACCTGTGGAACCCATGGGTTCTGGCGCAGTGCGCCTGATAGGCACCAACAGAAAATCATCACTCACACCTAATTAACTCAATTCTAATGCTCTTAAAGTGATCAGTGACCTTTATTAGGAAGTACAAGGAGATAATAAACAAGATCTGATAGAATAAACCTCATTTATTAACCTCAAAGCTAGTAATACAGAAAATACTGAAAAACTGCTACCACATTACCTTCAGGTTATATGACAACAAATTAAATGAACATTAAAATTAAGAACAAAACACAAAATATACCCCACTACAATCAGTCTCACTCGTAATCACTGCTGGAAAGTTCTGCAGTAGGGATGCATTGGCACTGTAAAGTGCAAGGTTGACAGACCATATTTGCATGAGGCAGACAGATCGCTTGGTGATATTTATGGCATTCATAATTACACATCCTTCTGTGACCCAAGTCCGCAGTACAGGTGATGCATCTACGTCTTTTTGGAGGTTGGCGTGTGGGGGATTTCTCTCAATCATCGTTGGGGCGAAATCTTTTCAAGTGGGTTTGCAGGTTGCTTGGGATTTCAGACGTCTTCAAACTTCTTCGGCTTAGCTCTCCAATCATTAGTTCATGGGCCAACCTTTTCAGGTACGCTCTTCTACGCAGTGGTTCGAGTTTATTGCTAAGGTAAATGATTTGGGAATTGATGCCATCCACACTGAGCATTGCAAAGAAGATAACCCTTGGCCAGCGCTTGATGTTTCAGCTTACGCTGTAAGTAGCGCACATTTGATCTGCAGTATCAATGCCACTTTTGGTTTGATTATAGAACGTGATTGAGATGATCACATGGTTTCTTTTGCTCTCCAGAGTCAGGATCAATGGCTTTGTCATAATGAAGCGAAGATACAAGAATGACTGCTTTCTTCTCACATGGGACGTAGGAAACCAGAACCTTTTCATTATTGAAGCCGAACATACTGCTGTATTGTTGTTTTCCTTTCACATTTACAAAATCTGGTGGCAACTCTCTCTTATTTTTTCTGATCCAAATATAGGCTCGGACATTCTCTTCACCACATTACTTGGCGTGTTTTGACACAGAAAGGTCCTGCTGGCTGTTTTCCAGCATACATTTCCATGTTGATTGTGTAAATCATCCTAGCATCAACAAGAGCAAAACATTTGATACCGTGTTTATTTGGTTTTGAGGGGATATACTGGCAAAAAGAACATCTACCTCGAAATCCAGAAAGCATTTAGCCTATAGTGACGTTCTCCCCAACGCTGTAGCTCTTCCAAAAATTTTCCACAAATTTTTCAAAAACGTGACGAATTGGAGCAAGCCTGTCAAATTCTTTTCGTTGGGTTCGTGTACTTAGTTCGTCAAAACGAAGGCAACATATAAGGGTCTTGAACTGTATCAAATTCATAACAAGATTTAATCAGTCATCGTCTCTCCCCCAAAGTTCCTCCAGACTTGACGATTTCCTTTGTACGCTCCTGTTAGGTACAATAAACCAATAAAAGCCCTAACTTCAATGACATCCGTGGGTCTGATGTCCCTCTCTCTTGCAAACTGGTCCTTGATAATGTTACTGTACTGGTTAGTACACCTAATAATTGTGTCAAGGATTTTGTTACTGAATAAATTATGCCAACAATCGACTGCAGTTTGAGTATTCTTAGCATGTCCTTTGACTTCAGGACGGTGAGTGATATTGTTGTGAGGTCCCTTGTGACGTTTCTTGAGCGTATTTTTGGACCACTTAGTTTTATTATCTTTTCCCAGAAATATGTATCGCCTATTTCTACCTCTTCATCATCATAATCACTAGACTCCTCATAATCTTGCCCCATTCCTGAATCGCCTTCACGTTCCTCCACCTCATCTTGAGAATCAATGTCATTCTCTTTCCCCGTATCCTCAGAGACTGACCGGTCTTCCTCGTCGTCATTCTGCAGCAAATCTGTTATTTCTGCAAGGTGACTGGGGTTAGTTAAATCGTTGTAGAATTTACGGGCCATTTCAGCAGAAAATCTAAATCNTGACACAGAAAGGTCCTGCTGGCTGTTTTCCAGCATACATTTCCATGTTGATTGTGTAAATCATCCTAGCATCAACAAGAGCAAAACATTTGATACCGTGTTTATTTGGTTTTGAGGGGATATACTGGCGAAAAGAACATCTACCTCGAAATCCAGGAAGCATTTAGCCTATAGTGACGTTCTCCCCAATGCTGTAGCTCTTCCAAAAATTTTCCACAAATATTTCAAAAACGTGACGAATTGGAGCAAGCCTGTCAAATTCTTTTCGTTGGGTTCGTGTACTTAGTTCGTCAAAACGAAGGCAACATATAAGGGTCTTGAACTGTATCAAATTCATAACAAGATTTAATCAGTCATCGTCTCTCCCCCAAAGTTCCTCCAGACTTGACGATTTCCTTTGTACGCTCCTGTTAGGTACAATAAACCAATAAAAGCCCTAACTTCAATGACATCCGTGGGTCTGATGTCCCTCTCTCTTGCAAACTGGTCCTTGATAATGTTACTGTACTGGTTTGTACACCTAACAATTGTGTCAAGAATTTTGTTACTGAATAAATTATGCCAACAATCGACTGCAGTTTGAGTATTCTTAGCATGTCCTTTGACTCCAGGAAGGTGAGTGATATTGTTGTGAGGTCCCTTGTGACGTTTCTTGAGCGTATTTTTGGACCACTTAGTTTTATTATCTTTTCCCAGAAATATGTATCGCCTATTTCTACCTCTTCATCATCATAATCACTAGACTCCTCATAATCTTGCCCCATTCCTGAATCGCCTTCACGTTCCTCCACCTCATCTTGAGAATCAGTGTCATTCTCTTTCCCCGTATCCTCAGAGACTGACGGGTCTTCCTCGTCGTCATTCTGCAGCAAATCTCTTATTTCTGCAAGGTGACTGGGGTTAGTTAAATCGTTGTAGAATTTACGGGCCATTTCAGCAGAAAATCTAAATCAAAAAAGAGAAAATACGAACACGAGAACAAGTTTGGGCGCAGTGTGCCTGCGAGGCCACACTGGATAAACGTTCATATTTTCGCAAAATATCCACACCCTTTGTAATAATCATTCATAAAATGAGCAAAATAAACAATTGTGATGAAAATAAATAGAAATACGAACCTTCTAAAAGTAGGACGAGTTCAGGCGCAAACGGCTTGAGAGGCCAGGATAGTCAGTATTGCACTCCACGCAAGCGTACGGAAAACTAACTAGGGAGGTTTTGCACAGCACCTAGAGGTAGGAAGCTACTGAGAGAGACGGTCTCCTGCGCCCTCTTGCAGTGGAGAAGGAAGCAAAAACAACTTTGCGGCACCTCTCAGGCCCACTGCGCCCGACGGAGGGTTAAGTGTTAATTTTTCCACTGGCATAATATAATGATGGAATAAAGTGTGTCCATATATTTTANACGGAGGGTTAAGTGTTAATTTTTCCACTGGCATAATATAATGATGGAATAAAGTGTGTCCATATATTTTACTTACCTAGTGAAGTAACAGAGTTGTCATAGATTTGTGTTTATACTGTAGATGTAATAATATTTCAATGTGTTTCATTTCGTTCAGAAGGATGAAATGATGTAATGAAGTGACAATCGTTGGACGAGTTCCATTAACCCTAACGTCGGTTCGTTGTGTAATTGTAAATATTGGACATATGAAGTTTATATGTTTTAACTTTGAATGACGTTTATGACTATAATAATTATTCAAAAGTGACACTGTTTATATATCATAATTTTGTATCTTTTCCCTAGGTGTTTGAAATACAATTATATAACGTGCTTAGACATTTCTGTGAATTAAATATTTGCCTCAGCCCCAAAGTTGCTCAAAGCACTAAATTTAGCCCAGTTAAGAAAACAGAATAAAAATATTGTATGCTGAAAAATATAAACAAAACAGAGGTTATAGTGTGCATGGACAGTAGTGTTTATAATATTCACCATCCTTAAGTTTGTTGCTAGTGTTGTGCACATGTAAGGTTGCATTATTAAATAAGCAACACGAGTTGTGTATTCAAGTTACCTTTCTATTTAATTGGACTGGTTGCTTATTTGTTTTAATATTTATTGTGCCTGAGGCCATCCTTTAATTAAAATAACCTCACGTACATTAGTAACGTAAGATTTCATACCTTCTTTACAGTTTTTCCACCCTAAAGTTAAACAATTAGTTATGGTCACTGCAAAATGTTAATATGTAAAATGCATATTGTTCTATAATAACCTGTATATTAATCACTCATAAAAACATCAATACTAATACTGTTGGATTTCATAAAGCCAGCCTAAATATGATCAGAAATTTTTAACATTTATATGATATCCTTTTTGAAATATGCTGGCATTGTTTTCATAGCTGAATAATGCAAACAAAGCATTTGGGAGTTGAAATATGGATGTCGCGCAGTAATGTTTTTGCAGACATAGTGCGGAAGCGTATGTAATTGGTACTTGAAAGTGGAACTTAGGCAGGGCTTCATAAAAATTTGAAGATACCCTGAATGGATTATACATGTATATCAAAATATACAGGATATTTAGAAACTCGCCCAAAATATTTTAGATGATTCCTTGTGGAAGATGAGGTGGACATATATAATGCAATTTATAGCCTAGCCCAACTCTTAGGGAAGGTATCCACCGTTTAAAAATAAATTTATAAATTATAGTTTTGCAAAATATCTTAAACTCCGTGTAATAAAATTACAGTTCTCTGAATAATGTTTAGTTTTATCAAGATCTTCAGTGTATGAAAAAACTGGTGTAAAGATCTTCGCCTTCATAAAAATAATGTGTGGGGCCACCCTCGAATGGCATACAACTGTTTTGCCTTCAAGTTTCATAGTACTTTGATGCCATCTTATGGAGCANGTGGGGCCACCCTCGAATGGCATACAACTGTTTTACCTTCAAGTTTCATAGTACTTTGATGCCATCTTATGGAGCAGTATGTCCTTAACAAAAAAGGTCGTCATGTTGCAAGTACCTAGGACCCACTGTTTCCTATTAAAATGCACACAACATTTTCAGTGGCGACTATACAATGCCTGGCATGTAGGCAAAACTTTTTTCATGTAGATGTTGAAACATTGTAAACGGCCAATATTGGGTCAACTATTCATAAGGTGACCTGTACTAAAGTAACAATTGTATGTTGTGCATACGTACTAACANGGCCAATATTGGGTCAACTATTCATAAGGTGACCTGTACTAAAGTAACAATTGTATGTTGTGCATACGTACTAACATGCCTTGTCGCAGTGATCTTGCTTAGACACGCATAAAGATTCAAGTGAGTCAGCAAGTACCATACAACTTCACAGTACTGTAGTTATTTGGATGGACAATGTACCCATTTCCCTTACGCATTGGTCATCTGTAAAAAATGTCCCATGATGATCACACAGTTTGAGTATTTCTGCTGGTACAAATTTTGTGCTTCAGACCCCTGCAGTCTGCCGCACTGTACATGAAATGTATTTCAGCCACTTCTCACCACGTAAACTTCAACATATTGTCTACACTGCAGTCCTGCACACATTTAAGCCCATCTGTCTTGTTTCACTTGTGGTTTCAGGATCATTCGGCCCAATTTCAGTTGGTTATGATGTGATTATTTCCACGTGTGGGAAACAGTGTGCATTTTAAAATTATTTTAATTATTTTTTATGAATTTTTTTTATGAAGACTGAAGTTCTTAACACTTGTTTTTTCATAGTTTGAAGATCTCAATAACACAAAAAATTATCCAGATAATAATAGTTTAATACCACACAGTGTCTCGTATTTCACAAAAATACTATTTATAAACTCAATTTTCAAGAGTTATAAGTAGGAACCCCTGAAAATGGTAAATAAAACTCACCAATATTGGCGAAAAAAAACTCCTGAAAGCGGTAAATAAAAAACAAAATACCGATACAAAAAATTATTTTGAAAATTTACACTACATACACAATATTTATCCTGCACAAACAATCTAAATGTCTCAGTAACAAGAACAGTTGATATTTAAGAATCAGTCGATAAAAAATAACCTGTTATATAAAAAAATTAATTTTAAATTTCTTAGAATGCACAATATATATGAAAATTACCTAAAATCTCAATGAGTTAATAACAAATTATACTTTGTATTTCATTGTAGTAATAAATTTAATAAAATAACTATTGCATAGTATGTAATGTGCAGTATATTTCACAAATATTTCTTTGAATAAACACATTATTCAGTCTTTGTATTATTGGTATTTAGAAATCACTTCTCAGTAACAGTATCAGCAGCAAGCTTACTACTAAAATACTTTTCAAAAAGAATTGCAAGGTTTTGTGGAGTTAAGTTGGTTCTCAGATCTGAAAGAATGTGGCTATATGTAGAAAATACTCTTTCACTGTCAGCATTGGAAGGTGGAATCCATAATGCTGACACAGATTGCTCCGCAAAGTTTGAGTGTTGTTCATGTAAGCCTAACAAAACTTTGACTACATCAACTGGCTTCGTTTCGCTCAACTGTTCCAACACTTGACTCTGGAATGCCAAGTAGCGTTCAAGAAATTTCTGTTGAGACAGTTTGGTTAGAAGGGGAACTTTCTGTGCATTTGCATACAATGAGTCATCTACCATGTTGTTCACCACATATTTAGGATGAAAGAGTTTCCCAATGTTAAAAACAAAGTCTTTTCCTGCATCATAGTTCATCAAAATGTGCATCACACGCACATAGTTTTCCAGGATTTTTACTATCGATTGGCAGCAACAGCATGTGTGACGAACATCAAGAGAAACACAATACAGTGAAACCTCGTTTTTGAGTTCCCGTTTATGTCGATTTCCCATATCAGTCTATTTTTTTGGATGGTCACAACAAATATCTTACATAAACGATGTTAAAAAAACCTGCATGCTTCGACCCTTAAATCATTAATTTACCCGCATCCATCAATCAGATATTCTGTCCGAAAACCAAAATATATTCGGAACAATTGTTTATCTATGAAATAACTATTTTAAAACTGGTACTACCAAAATTCAGTAGCGCCAAGAGCAGGTAAACAGACACGCCCTAACCTCCAATGCTAGTGTACAAAACTAGTTGTCGTGAAACATTGCAATTGTTGACAAATACGTAATTTATTTTTGATAATTCAATCACTATTTGCTTTAAATTACTCACGTCGAAAAACAGGTAAAACATAATAATTGCAGGCACTTCTTTGTTTCAAGTCAGCACATGAAAATTTGCACAAATAAAACACATATGTATAATGGATGTGGTACGGACCAGAACCAAACATTAATAATGGACGGGACGAATTTGAAATTTACTCTGGTTCCACAAAGGAAATATAATGATTTTTAGGTCTGTACGGTAAATAACCATGTAAATCACAAGCATTAAAGGGGCACAGTATGTTTTCACGGACTAATTCTGTTAAAATAAAATTACGCTAATAACTTTTTTTAAGAATGCAGTGATATCAAGAGTCACACACGATGGCGAGTGTTGTCAACTTAGCAGACTTTCCGTTTAATTTGGCGAAATTTAAAAACATATGGCCGACAAATATACATTTTAGCGGGTAACAGAATTTTTAACAGAGAAAATATAATTTTTAAAAACCCGATTTTTACATGTCAAACTCAAAAAACGGTGTTTAATTTGCCTCCAAAATAGAGTAAAAAATAAATTAAATGCAGAATTATTATCATGAAACTATGTACTTTATTACTGTACTTTAAATTACATTTTTAGGACGTTTCTATTTTAAATCATTGTTTTTAATAAATTTTGTTTGATTTTTGCCACTTTTTCTACATTTGGCAGAAATTTTGGGAATTTTCTGTAAACATTCAACGGCAATTAGCAACAACAGCGCGTGTAATGGGCAACAGGAGAAACACAATTTAGTAAGATAATGTTCGTTGACTACCGACATTGATAGTGTTGCGACGTATCTTTGATGTTGTGAAATAAAATTTTAAGGTTATGTCAGGGATGCATTCATGGAAATGTTTATTTACACGTTCAGTTTTATAAGTAGTAGTTTTGTTATTGAACATTTTTTGTTCGTTTGTGTGTATATAGCACGCATTATGACAGAAGAGTGGAGTTATTGCATTATTCACAACTTAAATAATTAAATAAAAACTGCATTCAATTGGTGAAAAATTTGTAGCTAAATCTTGTTAAATGAATATTAATTATGCTTTAAGAATATTATATGTATTTCTTTGCATGATTTTCGTCAATCCGCCTGAATTTCAGTAGCATTAGTATTGCAGGCAGATAAAAGAATTTATTTTCGCTACTTAAATATACAATTTTGTGATGAATTTTGTTTTTATCCTATATTTTAAAAATTTTGTCGCAAAATAAAAAATAGGTGTAATTTCGCGGTATTTTGTGTATTTTGCCCTACACCATTTTCAGGGGTCCCTAGTTATGAGTTACGCTACGCTATACATTACATTACATATTTCTACTTCATTTTCCACAAGGAATCACCTCCCAAAATATTTTGGTTGAGTTTCCGAACTGCCTGTGAATGAGTGTAGGGGTAGGGTGTTTGCTCTAACTTTTTTCATTTATGTTGGATGGCCCACATCATTTTTGTTAATAATTTTATTGCAGTTATTTTTTGTTGATCAATTTCAAGTTTCATGCAATGTAAATGAACTTTTGGTGTCTATGTTCTAAACTTGTAACTTTATTTATTTATTTTTATTCTTACTTTTTTTTCTATATTTTCCAGTGTTGTTGTCTGAAAATGTTAGTGGAGATTCTGCTGATGGAAATGTTCAAGAGAGCCAACAAAGTAATAAGGTTGTAACATTTCAGCCCATGTCACAGTCATCACTAGTAAACATGAATGGTTGCAGCAATGAAAATGATGTAATCTCAGCAAACTTGGCAAACACAAAAGAGAAAACCCCAATGTGTCTTGTCAATGAACTTGCAAGGTTCAACAAGGTAATTTAATAACTTTCATAAACTATTTTTTTTTTTACCTTGTTATAAATAGTTATGATAGTGTAAATAATTTTTTTTACTAGTCCTAGATGACAAAAGTAAAATATAATTAATCTGATACGGAACAACATTTTCATAATTTTGGCATGCAGTATATTGAAACTTAGTGAATTAAATGAAAAGCATTTGTAATAATGAGTTTTTGAATAAAGTGAAATCTAGTTTCCTTGTTCAGTGAGTGTTGGTTACTTTTTGGTTTGTATTATATTGATAAAAAAATTTATTATCGTATTTGTTTGCATATTAGTTAATTTGCATTAAATTCACACTCGTTTGAAATTCTTCTTGAAGTCGCATAGTGATGATGATATTGAATGTGGGTACAATATTTGCATGCTGGAGGAGTGTAGTTAAACTGATGAATGTTTCAAGGACATCCAGCAAATGGAATATGTAGGTAGTATCATTCACTTTGTTGTGCTGTGTACAGCAGCGCACCAGATAGTATCGAGTGTGCCTGGAAGTTAAATGTTGAGTACATGTGTAGCAGTAGTTAAGATATTACCATGGATGGAAGATGGTTACGTGCCACTCCTGTGCACTTGGAACCATTTGAGGAGTAGGTAGCATTGTGGGAGTTCGCAAGGCAGGATGGACATATGAACGCATTTCTGCACATGTTATGATACATCTTTAGTGGGCAATGTTATAAATAGTAGTCAGTTGAACAAGCCCATATCTGAAGACCAGGTTCGGGATGGCAACGTAGTACTGATGCACGTGAAGATTGGCACATTGTTAAGGCAGCACTGGCAGACCGTACCACATCCACAGCAGAGATCAGAGTGAATGTGCCACCAGAGGTGTCTACACTTATCATTGGGAACCATCTACACTAGTGTCTCAGTAATTTGAGATAATTGGGGCTGAGGTTACCTTGAATTACAAATAACTCGGATCACACAGAAGTAAGAACATTACAAAGTGTAATGCGTAAATACACTGTAAATTTTTAATGAGTACAAAGAAGGTTAAACAATACAGTGCATACCTGTTAATGGGCGAACATTACTAACATTACGAAGTTAAATTTGAAAGAAAGTATCCTGGGTATTTTGTTTTAAAATGCAGCCTAGTTTTTTTAGCAGTAATGTCACACCATTTTCTAATAAGCATACTGTCAGTTGGCATAGATTCCACTTGTTCAGTGTAATGCAATGCCATGTCTAGTGCTACCAAGCCTTTAGTGTGAGTAATCGCTAGTACAGTGTCTGCACACACTAATATATAGTCACTTTCTTCAGCCAGTTCTTTCAATATTTCAATGATTTAAACATGTCACATCAAACTGTTCATCATTGTCCATCCAAACTGAAACTTCTTTTTCATTTGCACTTTCACAACTGGGAAGCTTTTTAATCAGCTGTGCCAAGGGCAGGCCATGTTTGTCTGTACTGTTAGTATCTGTTTCTTCTTATAAAATATTATTCCTAACTTTTTTAGTGTATTTGCCTTAATTTCAGTCCATGATTTGGCCAGCCAGTAGTAATCTACATCTTTCATTGTTTTTTTTTCCTGTACAGTGATTCCACCACCTTCTGTTTGCAGGAGCATCTGTAGTAGATGATAATACTTTTTCTTCAAGCATTCTAAAATGCCTTGGTCCATGGACTGCATAAAATTTTTTGCATTTAGGGGTAAGAACAATGCTTGGACTCCTTTACATTTTAATTCTTCTTCATCACGGTTTGATCCAACATTGCTGAGAATTAATATTGCTTTGTATGGCAAGTCATTTATTTATCTTTAGGTATTTTTTTGGCCTTGGGAACAAAATCGTCAAAAAACCAGTTCTTAAAAGCAGACTTTCGGTTTTGTACATACAGGCATTGCAGAAGCAGTGATAATTTTTGAAGCTCTAAGCTAAGCAGGCTTGACTGTTACCATTAGCTTAAGTTTATGATCTCCACTTGCATTCAATGAAGCAAGAACTGTCACCCTCTCTTTAGATTTCTTATGACACAGGGCACCCTTTTCGTCCTTTAAGGCTAGAGTTTTTGATAGGAACATTTTAAAAGTTAGACCATTTTCATCATAATTGTACAGTTTATTGGGAGCAAGTCTTTATTCTTCTATAATTTTTTTTAAATTTTACACAGAATTAGGTAATAGCCTTAGAATCTGCAGAAAGTTTTTTGCTGCACATTTCAAGTTGCCTATGCTGTATCGTGTCTTCCACTGTCCAACCATCCTGAATTTACAGTAAAATCCTCTTTACCTTTCTTTAATTCATTCCTTAAAAAAAAAAACTCCTTTTCTTGCAGGATTGGGCTAGAAATAGGATTTCCTTTTTACCTTTACTGGCTAAACCATATTGTTACAAGATGCCAGGTGTATATTACTTACAGTTATTGATAAATGCAGGTCTTAATAGTAGTAAAAAAAAAATTAACTTTTAATTTATTTATAATGCTATAAATATTCACAGAGCTATTGTTTACAATATAAAAACTACCTATCTACACTATCACTTTTGTTATTCTCAGTGACTGCAATATTTAATTTCAGTCTTAATTCTAACTAAAGTCCTTATCACTGCCTCTATGTTGGTTAGTCACTTAATTCACTCTCATTATTTACACATATTCAATCTGTCTGTTGCCATTATTCAAAATGTAAGTCACTCATGCAATCAGTCCAGCATTCCCTCCCGCCAGTCTCTCTCTCTCCACTGTACTGATGTTTCCAGTCTGCAGACTTCACTTCTACTGGTCACTCGTCGCTTCACTGTTCCGTTGCTTTGCTGTCTTTGCACACCTGGCTCTTAAGGCCGTACAATGCTCCAAACTCTAAACTGTTGGTTTGGTGGGCCCGTCAATGTTTAAGTAGTCTTGCTGGTCCGATCCAGATGGTTCTCCACACCCTGAGTTACGCTGAGAGAGCTGGGGCCGAGGACCAGAACATTCTTACAATGATAACCCTAGACATTCAATCCTCTCAACGACAGAAGGCGGCATGTGTCCCGATAAACTTTTTGCAGCAGTGGCACTCCTTTGTGAATTTTTGTGCACTCCATGGGTTACCACACTGCCCTTGATGCTGCTTTGTTCACTCGAGCAGGACGGGGCAAGGGAAGCTATGCAGAGTGGCAACATGTAACATTATGAGCAAAGCATCACTAGTTTTTTCTTAGTCTGATTTATTTATTGACTCCTGGTAAGACGAAACATCTAAGCACTTATTAGAATAAAACTGTTCATTGTATATCTATTTTTACACCATTCTTCAACAGTTACTTTACCAATTCCATACTTAGCAAGGTTTTTTAATGTCTTGCCCTTGTCGAGTATTTTCCAAATTTCCAGATTCACACTCAAAGACACAAACTTTCTCTTACTCCTGTCACACATTCCAGTTTAAAATATAAACATAATGAAATATAACAAATAAGATAATCTATTGAAGAAACACACAAAAAAATTGTAAAACAGGTTAAAAGTCAGGTGTGTTCAATATGCACTGTTTGCTATAAATCACTCTGCCACTGATTTATTTTTAGCAATGGTGGCATGACTACAATGAGTCATATGAAGACTGGCTTGGATTACATAGACCCTCAAACTACCTCGGCTCGAATTACCAGGACATTTACTATACTTGCAGCAGGACTATGAGCATGTGTGCCTTTGGCCAGGCTTCCTCTTCTGCCACATCATCATTGTGCAGGTCTCCTGTGGTGTTGTGGAAAGATTGCCTGGAGAATGGGATGGCGCTCTGTTGTGTTTGGCAATGAAAGCACATTCTGCCTTCAAGCAAGTAATGGCCATTAATGTGTGCGACGTTGACCTGGTGAGCATCATCTTCCTGACCATATTCCCCCCCCCCCCAATATACAGGCCCAACTCCTGCCATTATGGTGTGGGACACAGTGAGCTACAATTCCCATTCCTCGTTGGTGTTTGTAGATGGTCTCTTAAACAATTCCCACTACATCCAGCACATTGTTCGACCCATTCTGCTGCCATTTATTCAACTGGAAAGTGATAGTACTATTTCAGCAGGATAATGATCACCCTCATACTTCTGCTAATACTTGACATTCTCTTCGTGGTGTTGGACAACTTATCTGGCCAGCATGATCGCCAGACCTTTCTTGCATTGATCATGTTTGGGACATGATGGCACGACATCTGACCTAGCCTGTACGGCCAACTATTAACCCTGCACAATTGCGACAACAGATGCAAGAGGCTTGCAACACCAGACCTCAGGTTGGTATTCATCACATTATGATAGTCTACATGCGAGAATACATGCCTGTGTTGATGCTCGAGGGGGGGGGNATTGATGTGGCGCTAAGCACATTCAGTACGTGGCTTCTATTTCTTGGTTTGGTCTATATTGTTCATTATGTAATGTCATCAAGCTACATTACTTCCAAGTTTAATCACTACATAGTATAAAACGAAATCCCTGGCACGCGTCTGTCTGTATTACTGCATTAATCTCGAGAACCACTGAACGGATTGGGATGCGGTTTTTACTGTTTTGATCTGCATTTATCGGAAAGGTTTGTGTGTATTAAAAATTGCCCTAGCACTTATAGAAGCTGAGCATTAACTGTATTAGTGAATAAAGTCAGGGAAATAATCCTTTAGAGATATAACAAAATTATGTACAATAGAATTGTGTAAAATTAAATAATTTTAAAAAAAGTCAGCGGTAGTATATATCTATATTTAATAGATAAGTAGTAATAAGTGTATTTACAATTTAAATTATGCAGTAAAAACAAACGTAAAATTCACTATCTTTTCTAACCATAAAGAACTTAATCTTTATCAAAATAAGTTAATTCATAATTAAAATTGTTTAATGTAGATAAGAAATTTCCTTTACAGCATATAATTTGGCCCAATGTAACAAAACTAGCACTCAAAACAAACATGAGAGTACTTATGTCTTCAGAAAATAACAGCATGTTTGCTGACATACTACTGAAAGTTGGAAATGGAGAGCTTCCACTGGATTGTGGAAAAATTTACCTCAATAGTGATATATGTTTTTTAGTCACGGACCACCAAACTGAAGAAAAAGTGATATTATCGTCCACTAATGAACAAGTTGAAAAAATTAATGAATTAGTGCTTGCAAAATTCAATGCGTAAACAGAAGTCTATTACTTGGTAGATACAGTACTCGACAGTGAAGAAGCTGTGTACTATCCCACAGAATTTCTTAATTTATTGAATCCTTCAGTCATGCCACTACACAAACTGATTTTAAAAGTTGGAGCTCCCATAATTTTGTTGCAAAATATAAATCCACCGAAATTATGCAACACAACTCGATTACAATTAAAAAGTGTAAAATGTTATCTCATTGAAGGTACTATTCTAATGGGCTGCGGTAATGGAGAAACTGTTTTATTACGTAGAATACCAATGATTCCCTTTGATTTGCCTTTTAATTTTAAAAGCATTAAATTTCCAATAAGAGTTTGTGGTATGACCATAAATAAGGCACTGTCAAACACTTAATGTGACTGGAGTGGAGCATGTTTTTCACACAGACTACTATACGTAACCCTTTTGCGTGTCACGTCAAACAGAAATATTTTTGTGCTGGCGGTCGGAGGCAAAACAATTAATGTTGTAAACAAAGAAATTTTCTAAACCACTATCATATAATATTGTTATATTAGAGATGTATGAATGTGAATAAAGCGAAGGAGGTAGGTATGTCAGGATCGTGGTAAATGGAGGTCTATAATCTCTGCCTACCCCTCTGGGAGACAGGCATGACGTGTATGTATGTATGTATGTATGTTATATATGATAGTAGTTTACTAATTTGCTATCATATAATATTGTAATTGTCTTTTCTCAATTTATTTATTAATGCATTGCTGTAAAAACTAAATTATACCCGGGTGAAGCCAGGCCGGATCGCTAGTCTTATATAAAGTAGCATACACAGTCACAGTGTTGCATTTTGTTTTCCATCAGTGTATGTTGATACAAATGAGTTTTCCAGTAGTTCAGTTTTGTGTCAAAGTTGATTTTCATTTGTTTCAAATGGCTTATGTGGTACAATTTTAGTGTCAGATTACAGTACAATATGTGACCAAAAGTCACCAGACACCCATTGTCATTGGTTCCAGATGTACCAGCTGTGTACACAGGACATTGGAAATCGCTTTGCTGTTATTAGAGCATTAGCCATTTGGGACAGGTTTGCCACTAAGTTATGGTACACAGGTGGTGGTGTTTATTTCCATTTTCCCTGTAGCATGTAAAATAGTTTACATTTGTCTTTTTGTCTAGTGGGTGTGACATGCAAAAAACTATACTCCAGCTCATCCCAAATATTTTCTGTTGTGTTGAAGTGGGGACTGAGCAAGCAGTTGAGCAGTCCCACATGATTGTTTTCAAATCATGCTACACTTTACCTTGCTTTGTGGACAGGAAATTATTATGCTGGTAGAGGAAAGGGTTTATTCCAAATTGTTGTCACAGTGTGTAAAACATGTTATTGTACACAATAGCTTCACACATTTTAGAGTTCATAAATCTATTTATTTGAACTATTTTCCCAAGACCAAATTAAGAGAAACAGCCTTGGACCATTACATCACTGCCATCAAACTTCACTGTTGACACTACATCCTTAGGCTAATACTGCTTGCCAGTCATCTGCCAGGTCCACACCCACACCTGTCCTTCCAAGTGCCAGATCATGTACCATGATTTATCACTCTATAAGACCTTCCACTGCACCACAGTCCAATGAGGGTGTTGTTGCACCACTCCTAATGATGGGTCATCAGTGTATTTGGTCAATGGCTTTCTTACATTGAACCATAGACACCAAGTGTTATCGTCTAGAAATGGAGAGTCTTATCATTAGCCTGAATACCTATATAGTGAAGGAAGTTCTCTGCACTCATTGATGTGATTGTCTAACAATTGGTTGGCATGACATGCTTAAGTGTTTGCCTGCCCTGATTAGTTTCTTCGGCTTACCAGAGCAATGCTTGGGGCCAGTGTTTCCATGACGTTTCCACCTGATAGTGACATCACTATCAGTGAACTGAAGCATGTTTAACTGCTGAGAAATTTCTTTGATGCAATACTCATATTTATGAACTCTTACAATTATACCTCTTTCAAACACACATTACTCTTTCCATTAAATTATTTACATTATGACAGCAAACACGTATATATTGTTTAAGCATTTGAGCCTTTGGTTATATAGCTTACTACTGGGCATGTTCCCTGGGAGCAGAGGGGTATCTGGTGATTTTTGGCTACTTAGTGAATGAAGGTCCTGAATTATAATAGGGGTTCCTGGAAATCACAGCAAAAGAAAGTATTTAAAAGTTACGTTTCCCCATTATGAATACTGTCCTAGAACAGAATAATACTAATGTGTGGCTGTATGAGATTTATTGGTTACTAATAAAGTGTGAATTTCAAATTCTTTTAATTTGACATCAGTGGTGTATTTTAGACAATAGAGATTCATTAAAATGCAAAAAAAAATTTTTTTAGAAATAAATGTAAGGTTTTATACTTGAGAGATAAATCAGACATTGAAAAAATAGACTCTGACCCCTCTGCACTGATCGTGTTAATTGCAAAGGAAATGGGATTTACAACTTTTTGGGCATCATCATACATAAATGGAACCTGGTGCTTTCTCAAGATACAACTATGTCGCTCAGTATGAAAGGGTTCAAGAAAGGTAAGTACGACCTTGACTGAGTGGTTCAAATAAGAATGGGCATCTAATATTCCTCTGTAGAGATAAATAATAAGTTTATAACTGTTTTGCCAAACACACTTTGACTTTATACATTGAATTTCATTTGGCCAGTGGCTGGCTCAATCATTTTAAAAACAGGTTAATATTGTTTATGAAAGGTTGAGTGGTGAAGCTGGAAGTGTGCAGCAGGAAGATGATGATAAAAGGAAATTATTGTTCCCAGGCCAACTCTTGGGGTATTATAAAAACAAAAATTTTTTTGGAATATTTATGTGTTGACTTTTTCAGTTTACTTTCAAACAAAATAATCCCTTATTTTTTAAGGGAGACACCTGTTATGGTAAACAAAATAGTAATGAGCGATTTACTGTTTTGGCTAGAGCCAATATGGGATGGTTGTGATGAGCCGATATTCCTGGTCATTGGAAGAATCTAAGGTGCTTCAGAAACATTGAAGGCTTACCACCGAAGTATGAAAGCAACAAAGTTGCGTGAATGACGTGTGCTATTTTTAATATTACTTGTGATCTGATGCCAGGGGAGAGTGCAAGGACAGGAAAAACCTTGCTGGTCGTAGACCACTGCCCTGCTCACCCAACGGTTATTGGGGTTGTATTGGTGTGGTATTACTAATTTGATAGGAACATTTAGTTAGTTTTCTTTTTTGTTTTATGAGGGAATGTAATTGTTTTTCAGTATTTCAGACATTTTGGCAGTGTTAGTATGTGTATTTGTCATGAACTTGCCTTTTCTAAAGTCGTAGTTGAAGTTGCATCAGGAATTAGTGATAAGGGCCGTTAGGATGTTTGTAGATTTTCATTCTTTTCAAGTATGTTCTGGAAATACAGTTGTTTATTTTGGCGCAGTTTGGGCTTGTGTGGGAAAGTGGTTGCGATGGGGTTCACACCAGTGTCCAAAGGGACTCTTTGTACCACACAATTACTTTTTAGGTAATGATGTAAGAGATGGGCGTGGTGCACTGGGGAGTTATCAGCTGTGAGCACCTTCTCCCATTTCCCATTTTGTGTTCTCTACTTGGACTTCGTACTAGGCAGTTCAGCTGCCTGTACATTATGTGGGACCACAGTTGCCATAATGGGCAGGACACCTAAATTAGTAATGAACTCTGCAATACTGTTCTCATAATCCGCCTGGCTTGTATTTAAACCTGTTTCATGTATATGATGTGTGACGTATGTGAACTGTATAAACTTAAATAAATCTCAAAGGAAAATATTTTTTCACTTTTTTATAGCACCTCTATTTACGTCTCATGTTTCTGCCGAATTAGTGAACCAAGCTGTGAGTTTCAGTCATCTGGTTTTTGGCTGCTACAACATGACAAACATGGCTGCCTATCTTTGGTGCAAGGATTAGAAACACGCTTGAGAAGCAACAAAAAAAATATTTTCCCTACTTGTGGGAAGATGATTTTCTACGTGTCGGAGGAATCATCATCAACTACAAGTTTACACTGCAGTTCCAGATGAGGCAGCAAGCAGTGAGCTAGGCGACAACAAGAGAGCATTTCCAGATAACAACAAAGGAATCGGGGATCAGACAACGGAATCCAGTCACCAGAACACATGTTCCAGCATCATACTACGGTAAAATTCAACAGCCTACGCTGAGGGATTTACCACTAAAGCAGGCAAAGCACAAGTAAATTCATCATCATTTGCTTTGTTTTGGTTCTTTTTAGGGAGGTACGCAGTATAATTTTTTGTGTACGTGTATTGTTGGAGAATTGTTCACTTTGTAAAGGCCATAACCAGTCCATGCCAGATTATATTTAGGCTCAGTAAACAATCAGGGGTAGAAATTGTGCACTACTCAGTGAGGTAGACATAAATGAAATAGCCGATAGTGACTTGATGGGAGAAAAGATAAGAAATGTCCCAGAATCTTTACAGGAAACTCAGCATTATCAGTCAGATATATTTAACATGCTGTTATCTTTAGAACTAAGTATTAGGCATACTGAGAAATGTATTCAGGAGGTCAAACAATAAATTAGGTGCACTGAAAAAGGGTGTAAGCAGGAATTAGGAAAAATTAGGCAGCAGGTAAAAAAAGGGTGAGAAAAAATTGCAGGGTTAGTAACGAGGCTAGAAAACAGATTACTGGTAAGGGAGAGTCAGAAGAGATAAGATGGAAAATGTACCCACATTAGCTGTACCAAGTAATACTAATCAAAATTTTGTTGTAATTTTACAGTGTTAGATTGGAATTACCAACTATAATGATGTATGAAAGAATTTGTTAATGATTGTATAGGCTGTTCATGGTTAAGTGAGCACTTTTGAGGCCCTAGTTACTTTTTCCTTTCAGCCACTTTTTATCCTTTAACCACCTTTTTAAATAAATATTGCCATGTAAGTAATAAACACAGTGTGTATATTCCACCATACTTGGGAGTTAACTTCTAAGGCTACAATAGAATATATTTATCAACTATTATTCCAAATGAGAGGGTTTTTTCAAAAGTGCTCACTTTATCGTGAATAGCCTATGACAAGGTAAACAAAGAGATTACTGAATGTAGAAATGTAAAAGAGGTTATTAGTGATTGTGAAAATAAGCTTAAGCAAAGAATTTGTTACTGAGAGTGACAACAAAAATAAAAGTGTTGGTAAACCAGATTTTAGACAAATAAATTTAACTGATATATTACTGTAGCCGTCCAGGTTCAGGGAGAAATAGTTAAGATATCTGATGTACCCATATTACCTGAGGTTGAAATTTGTGAAAACACTGAGGTGAATTTAGGTTACTCAGTTTCTTTGAATGAAAATCAATTGCTGCGGCAGATTCATAATTTTGAGAAGGGTTTACCTAACTTTTGTGAATTAAGTACACCAATACGAGATATAGCACAGGAAGGGAGACCCCAGGTTTGGGTTGTGAAACAACATGCTTTTATGAATTAAAACCATTGCCAGGATCAGCTGTTGTGTTACACAAGGCAAGGTTAGCTTGGGGCATTTATATTGCTGAGAGCATAGCACAAGGAGTGCATGGTTATTATGAGGATAAGGGGTTTCCCAAGATGGGAAGACATGATATTGTCTTACGTAAACTGAGTATGGAAAATATTAAACCAAATGTGTAAATTCTTAGAAAAGTAAAAATTTTCATTATCCACGGGAGGTTCAAGAAAAAATTTATAAGGTGAAAGGAATATAGTGAAACATGGGGTCAAAAAAACAGTGAGGAAAAGTAAAATAAATAATGAAATATTAGGATGGTTGTGAGGAAAAAGTAAACGAAAAGACACGCAAAGTTAGAATAGCAGCAAGGAGAAAGAAAGGAAAAAAGTAAATGCAGACAGTCTGCAATTTTGTAAAATATTTAATTTCGTTTAGGACTAATTTTTGAAGCCATATTCTGGCAATTGTAGAGATATTTGTAGTATGTTAAATACAATATTCATACATGGACTGAAATGAAAACATTATTAATGCATTGCTTTGGTGAGTATGTACTATTGACTTATACTTACCTTTTTTCTTATTCGATGCTGAACTTGCCACATTTTAATGCTGCACTGCAACTGGTACTGTTTGTTGTAAATTTAAGTTGTATTTTCATTGTATTTTTGCAATCCTTGTATTCAATACACAAGTGATAATTTCAGTTTATGGATGTTGTCACATATTATAACAACTCTCATTTATCTTATTAAGAGTGTAACATTTGATAAAATAATTTTTTTTAAACCCAGATTGTGTACGGAATAAAAAACTGCTTTAGCAGTAACATAATTTATTAATGTAATAATTTTTTATGAAAAATGAATTTTGGAGGAAGTTGTCGGTGGGAAATTTTTCTTCCATTTTTAAATATTGGTATAGTATAATGACATTATATTGAAATCTCTGTTGAATGATTCTTGTGTTAAATATTCCTTTACATGTATGATAAATTGTATCACTACTTTATTATTACAGAACTTTACAAGATTATTACGTACAACCAAAAGAGTTTTCGTAGAATGTTGCTGTTTGTTAACGGATGTATAACAAAACGTAATTGTATAATAATTTGTAAATGATATTGAATGTAATTTGAATGGGTGTGAATTAAGTGTACATTTTTCTCAAGTATAAACATTATAGAGGCTATGATGAGAGTACTTTACAACCTTAATTAACAAAGAAACTTATTTTGTTTTCATGATATTACCATATGAACATTGTTTCATATCAGTGGAGTTGTCTTAGATGAAATATAACTTTGCCATTGTATGTTTTACTTCATTTACTGTACAATTTGGTGAAGAGAAGAAAGTATATGAAACATGAATATGTAGTTTGTGTGGGGTTTTGTACTGGCAGCAGTGTATAGAACAGGAAGAGTTACATGTGGGTGATGCATGTTGTTAATAAAGCATTTTTTTTCCATTCTTAAGAAATTATAAGTTAAATGAAAACAGATAATAATAATCTTGTAATTCAGTTGAAAGTTACAGTAAACTGCAGATTATTCGCGTTAATTGGAACTGCTGAACGCCATATAATCGAATTACGGCCTAAAACCCGAATAATTCAAATAATGACATCACATTTTTTCCTAACCTCAAATTAATTAGCAACACATGCCTGGCAGTTAAATGTTCATGTACCAGCTGAAAAAAAAATTAAGTTAGGAACATAAGCAATATGGCTGGCTGACAGAAAATAAGCAACACACATTTTATTAAACATGTTTAGGTATAGTGGATTTTCGATTATTCATTCTCGTTATTTAAGTGTTACAGTTTTTTTTTTTTTTTGTCCTTTGAAAATCCCCATATAAACAATGCTAATTGCGGATCACATTTAACAATCGCCAATTGTTTGTTTTCCTGTAACTTCCGTTCAAAACAGGATGGTACATTCGCCAAAGATTGAGCACATCAATCATTTTTTAACACTAAGTGAATGCAAAACAAAGCGGATAACCCAAAAATGGTGCTAGCGATTGTATTGTTTACATCCACACCAGTTTTTTGTGTTTTATTGACTACTCTTATTCTTATGTGTTTGTTGCACTCATGGGTTGGTGACAATGAAATTGAATCGCTCAATCTCTGACACTGTATTGAAATATCTATGATCTTGTTATTGTAAACAGGATTTGGCACGAGGTGTTGGATGTGGCTATATTTTGACGGGCGTGGTTATTATCGGAAACTATCAGTTGCAGGTTTGGATTGTATTGAAAGGGTTTGAAAATTACTTGGGAAGTAATGGTTTGCAAAAAAGGTATCAAATAGATGAGTTGTGGTAATTTTAACTGGGGGGTTAAGCATGGTTTGGCCGATGAAGGAACACTAGATGAAATCGTTAAAATAAATAAAAATTAAATTTTGCTCAATTCTGAAAACTAAAGTTTTTAATTTAAAGTGAATATTTTATCATAAATTGACTTGAATAAGTTGTTTTAATGTCATCTTAAGGCTGTTCGTTTAAACAAACATAGTATGCATTAAGTGAAGAGCATCAAATAAAAACACAACAGCACAACTTTTTTTATATGAAATCATGGTTACTTAAGTTTTTATTTTGGCTCATAAGTAATGCACGAATAGCCCAAAAATTGAATAATCTGCAACCGAATAATCGGGAGTTTGGTGTACTTTAAAATTACACTGTACTTTGATGTAAGAATTATAATGAATGTATCAATACTTAGCCATACAATATTTTACTAGTTATAATTCTCCAGCAGTTTTGCAAATTCAGTGTATATAAACCATTCTAATTAATGGTTATCTACATTAAAAAAAAAGGTCAATCAATTAATATATGTTTTGTGTACATACAAGTAGGTTGAGGTGTTAAGTGTATTGAGCTTTANTTAACCATTCTAATTAATGGTTATCTACATTAAAAAAAAGGTCAATCAATTAATATATGTTTTGTGTACATACAAGTAGGTTGAGGTGTTAAGTGTATTGAGCTTTACTAGTATAGGTATAGAGTTGTATGATGTTGCTCCAGCTTTTGTGGTGTCCTTGGATCATATCACAAAAAGTGTGAGTTTTATTTGGGACAGGTCTGCGGCCCAACTAGGAAATTGAGAAATACGGGGAAAAGCCATTAATTTTCTCGAGTGCCAGGAAAACCAAGAAAATTCCAGGAATTTTCTTTAAGCAATACATTGCACACATAGCAGCTGTTAAGATTCACTCTTACCTACTCTTATTTTGTCTGATTTTAACTAAATAATTTATTAAAGTGGTTTTTGTGTCCCTATGACACATTTTTATGGTGGCACTGGTGCCAGTAACTGTTCAACCAAAACGTAAACAAGTTCAGTCCGTAAAAAAAATGGTAGCATGAGCCTTGAGCAGAGCCCAACTGCGCGGTTGGTCTGTGCACAGCACATCAATCAATAACTTACCCAGCATGCATCCAGTCACATGACAACTGAATGTGAATCACGCTACAGGTCAGTTGCGGCTAAACAAATGCATGTTGTGTGTATTTACATGCTATAAGTACGTTTCAGTGTTTGGAAGTCATTAATATTGTCTCTTCACGCAAGTAATTTATGTTATATACAGATAAATATTTGAAGTTCATACTGCAGTATTTGTGGTTTATTTTATTACATGGCACGAAAAGTCTATTCATGCGAAGCATATTCTATTTGCGGTCGTGAAAAGTGTGATGTTGAAAAGAATATTTTTTAACATAATACCATAATTTACGTACATAGCGACAAGGTTATGTAAACTGCCGGTGAGTGTTCAATTACCAAGTACACTGATAAATACAAAGCTGAATTTGAGTGGGTGGAAAGGGACCCCTAGTGCAGTACAAATGTGTTTTACAAATTATGTAATGGGAAGAATTAACATTAGTAGTATGGGAAGAACTGCCCTAGTCAATCATGCTAAAGGTGCAAAACACACATCTTTGGTGACAAATTAGGTAATATTTTTACGTATGAATTTTTTATAAAGGAAAAACAAGGTTTAGAACCTATGACATTTGCAGTTGAAGCACCTAGTTTAGATTTTCCATGATCAAGCACAGGAACAGTGACATTATAAACATTTCTTGCTAATGAAGAAATGTTGAAAGCAGAAATGTTGTGGTGTGTAGCAAGTGTTGTGTATCATTTATCATTTAGGAGTGTTGCAGGTTTGGCATCTTTACTACCCATCATATTTGGTGACAGTATTATAGCTAATAAAATTCAGGTACAGAGAACAAAGTTAACATATGGAGTAGTTCACAGAATAGTCCCATATTTCACTGATAGGCTCAAAAATACTTTGAATATCTTTGCTTTTGTAGTTTTGGCATTCAATGAGTGCTTGAAGAAAGTCTCCCAACTAAAATAAATGAACATTTGTGTCAAATGTTAAGATTGTTATAAGTATCATGTAACTAGTGGATATTTGACTTCTGCTTTCCTTAAGGCTAAATGCCCCGCATTTCTTTTGAGATACTGCTCCTATAGATGGCAGTTCTAGCAAGACCAAACTTTCTAGGTCGATAACTTGAAAATTATTTAATGAATTTTCAATGTTAAAATGGATTTGTTCATGTTGCAGTCTTACAATTTTAGGTAATTATGTTTGATGTTATTAAAACCAGTGCATGTACTTTTTGAAAAAAAGTCTACAATTTTAATTCTTAAAAAAAAAGTTTAGTAATAGGCATTGTGCTGTGAGTAACCTGAAAACAGATCAACAATCAGTTTTTGAATTGGCGAAGTACTTTAGGAAGAAACAGACCTAAATTAAATTGAAATAATTGGTGGTGGGGATGGCCTTGTTTTGGCGGGTGACAGACGGCTGTTTTCAGGTCTCTGAGACTAACCAGATTCTTTTCTTGTTTATCTCTTACACTCATTTTCTCTCTTTCATATGCGCGCATGCTAATACACACACCTACAACACACAATCACACATGTGCATACATCTGACATTCTGAATCATGTACAATGGAAATTTGACAATTCCCTTTCAACCTAGTAAATTTTGAAACTATCCTGAGTAATTTGAACGGTAAAAATTGGTGATAAATGTGTGGATACCTAACAATCTTTCTTGGAAAAGTGGTACATGAACAGTCTCATACTTTATGAATTAAAAATACGCGACTGATCATATACACACAGGTATCAAAACAACTTCAAGTAAGCTTGGTAAAATTCAGTAAACCGTTACTCATTTGGCCACCATTTCGAAACATAGAATTTCTGGAAAATATCTGTGGATTTAATCACATTGATTCATTGCAATTATAGCTTACAACTAATTCTACTGTTTATATTGCACTTCATGTTACTTTATGAAAAATTTATAATTATTTAAAATTTAATATAAATTAGTTTGAAATATTTTGTGCTCTTTCAGCTGTGTTTCGGCAAAATTTGTTATGGTTGCGGTATATTTTGAGAACATTAAATGCACAAACCTTTACTTAGTCATTTATCTGCCATTCTCTGAGAGAGCGCCACCTCAGATAGTGAAACTTCTTTATCATGTATCACATGTATCAAAAAATTTTGTTACTTAAATAGCAGGCAAATTTTGAAAATAGAGGCTTCATTGTACTCTATTATACAGTAAGTGCTATATGTATGTCTGGAACCACTCAACATATTTAACCCAAATCATTCTTTCTGCAGTGTATATTGTGCATACCGTACCTATCACACAGTCTCTCCTTCAGTCTGCCATTTTAGAAGACAACGTCTCTCTAAAAGCAACATATGAAGATCACTTTTTTAAAAATGATGATTTCCTTTTTTTAGTTTCGAACACTTCTAGAACCACCAAACAAATTTAAACCAAAAATTATTTCCTGAAGTACCTTGTATGTGTACAAAATTCACTGAGTAATAAGTTATCCCACAATTTTCAATGATAGCAGTGCCTTCAAAATAACAGCCACATATCAGATTTCTGAATATGTTGTACATGTTTCCACCAAATTTTGTGAATCATATTTTACTTTTTACTAATCTTCAATAAAAGTATTTGAATATGTAAGTGTGTAGGAAAGTAGAATTTTAGGCTGTTATGATAGTTTTTGCTTTTTAATCAGTTGCAGATTTCGTACTTGATGTCTTCCTTTTGAGAATAAGTTTATGAAACTATACACAACTCAGTAACGCCAAGGAATAAAGAACACAGAAAAAAAGTAATACAACAAATCTGGAAAGGACAAAAACCTCAGTTGGGTATTTTAGAAATATCAGGTTCCCTAATTGGTAAAGACTTCGTCATTCTAGGGTTGATTACTGTTTTATAATTTATCACATAAAATAAATTGCAAGGTAAACAATAAATAGGTATATATAGTATTTACAAACCAAAGGACTGCAATGGGAGGGCAGTTTATAAGGCTTACTAATTACTTGGGGATATATTTTTAATATATTACACTAAGATGGTTACACTACCATATATACAATGAACATGCTACTCCCAGAGCACTTCAGGCAACTCCCTTGCATACATCCCGGATTCACAGATTCATACCCAGAATTTATATCATTTTTCATGTATCTCCTTCAAAGAGATGTTCTATAAGTTTTCTTTTATTAGTGGTTTTGTATTTATAGGTTGTTCACGGTAAAGTGAGCACTTTTGAGACCCTAGTTACTTTTTCCTTTAAGCCATTTTTTATCCTTTAACAACCTTTTTATATAAATATTGCCATGTAAGTAATAAACACAGTGTGTTTATTCCACTGCACTCTGAAATTAACGTCTAAGGCTAAAATAAAAAATATATATATTGACTATTATTATTTTTAATGAGAGGACTTTCAAAAGTGCTCACTTTACCATAAGTAGCCTATAACAATGTTTTCTGTCAAATTAATTTTGTTAGGAAGTGTGTTGTTACCATTTCTCAAAAGTCAGTGGGCTGAACCAGGTTCATTAAGGGATGGAGGTCTTAAATAAAAGAGTTAGTTATAATTTCCTAATTTTAATTAACAATAACTACTAACAAAATTTTATTGACCCAACATCTCACAATAAATTGATATTACTTGCTGTTTACAATTAATGATTTATATCAATACAGTGTGTAATAACCTCAAAAAAATTCATTTAATTAAATAATTAGAAATCAGTCCCAACAGACAGTGTATCAAAACCTTTTCAATTATTTTATTTATTTATTTTCCATATTTGACAGTTACACTATTTACAGTAAAATCCTTATCGCATTATCATTCCGTCCCACCTCTGTGTAGTCCAGAGTTTACCAGTCCGCAAAGTTCTAGAGTTATCAGAGTGCTCTTATGCACAGAAGCCAGATGGCCTCCGCAAAAGACTGCCTACCCTTGGACCGCTGCAATATTTATAGGGTTGTAGGCCACCACCCAAAAATTTCTCTAAATGCAGCATTGTGCAGAGGGTCTTAGTTCCCAGAATATTCTTGCGCATCATCTAAACTTATTGGCTTCTCCAGCAGGGAGGAGGAGGAGGGACTGTGACGCCAAGCAGGTTGCCACTGTCAATCATTCCCCCGGCTTCCCGGGGGATTGTCGGGGCAGCGAGCGGGCCTGTGTGGGGGTAGAGGAGGGTTAAGGTGGGTCACCCCACACAGAGCCGGACCGCACAGCTCGCGTCTAGTGCAAGTACACTGCCCGCTCCTTAAGTCTGCTCATTCTGAACACACACTCCACAGCCAGTCGGTCGATGTGGACAACCTTAGATTTTCTTTCAAGGTGTCCCTACGACAGATCTGGAAGGAAGTATCACTTACTCACTTCAAAATTTGGTAACTACCTTCCCAACATCCTTGGCATTGAGATGTGTTACCCCGAAGGTTTTTCCTTTCATATAGCCACACTAGCAGTCCTTCTCTGAATGCATCTTCTGCAACTTTCGGACCACATAGTGTGTTCCTGTTGATACCAATAGACACTGGGATATGGTAGTATTCTGTCTCCTTGCTGTCTTCCTTCTCCCAAAGACACATGTGCAGTTTGGTCTGTAAACTGGACTTCTCTAATTTCCTCACCAGTTTTAACTGTGGGGCGACTTCTTAGGCGGTCCAACTCCAGTATCTTTGTTCTGCCAACCAGCATATAGCGATCTTTCTTCGTTCCCCCAGTTGTGGCATTGCCTGAAGTTTTGCGACTGTGAATTGAATAGGCATTACTATGACTGCCAGATCTACTTGTTCGTGCAGCTGTCCTTTGACTCGCTCCTTGATGACTAGTCTCGGGTGGCATCCCTGGACACCGGGCTCGTAAGTGTCCCGTCTTACCACAATTCTAACATTCTCTATGCTTTTGTCGACAGGGGATAGGTGTCGCTGCCTCTATGGAGTTCAGAAGTTCCCCTACTGCCACCTCTAGTCTTCTCAACAAATCCTTGGCCATACTCATTTCTGGCTGCCGGGTCCTGCAGTTCTTCTGCAGGCACTGGATTCTCAAGTGTTCTGTCCGGCCACACTCCCAACATTCCCGACGCTTAGGTGAGACAAAAACTGGATTTCCTAGCACACTCTCTGGCAGCAATGTCTTTCATTGTGGCCTCCAACTTCAAGACATCCAGGATGCTATCTCCAACATTGTCATTTCACTGGGTAGCTGCCTGTATTGCATCCTGGAAAGTCGGCTCCTGCTTTACTGATTCCACCTCCAATGCTCATGCCAGGGCATCCTCCATGCTATGTGGCGATGCCAGGTAAATAGCTCGGCGCACATCTGCATCAGCAATAGCATCCACGAAAAAGTTGACTGTGATGACGTCGCGTGCCTCCTCAGAGCACCCCTCTATAGAGACAGGTGTGTGAGCTGCATGTTGTCCTGCTACAACTCCTTTAGTGGTTCCCCTGGTTGCTGGATGCAGCTCCATATTTGTCATGGTTGGCGTGTCGCAGGTATCGTTCGCCAAACCGTAGCTCTAAAGCTGACACCAGTGTGGAGTATTCCAGTCAATGTTGTTCTGGCAGGGACTGCAGTATTCTCAATGCAGGTTCCCTCAGTACAGCTGCCAGGTAGTATGCCCGCTGCTCTTCAGTCCAGCCATTCAGGGCCGCAATGATCTCGAAATGGTGCTGGTATTCGCACCAAGGTGTCTGTCTATCATATGGGGCAGGCTTTATTGTGATGCCTTTACCCACCCCTGACTGAGGCATTCCCACATTGCAGAACGGCTGGTCCTCTCTTGCGATGGTTGTATTAGCGGCGACCTCTTATCTTCTCTTCACTGTCCACGTTTGTTGACTCTGAGGTCGATCTCGGCTCTTCCTCAGCCGCTGCACGTTTTCTCGCCTGCTGCTGCACAAATTCCTGCCATTCCTTATGAGATCGCTCACATCCTGTTCCACCTTTCCTTTGACACTGTCCAACCTCTCGTTAACACCGTTCATTTTCTCGCTCACATTGTCAATTTTCTTGTCCATGCAGTCTATTTTATTGTTCACTAACTCGATTATGCCTTCTATCTTTCGCTCTACATTATTTTTCAGACCATCTATTTTCTTATCCAATTTGTCGACCAGTTCACTAACACAGTCAATTTTCTTGTCCACTACTTCACTAACACTGTCTATTTTCTTATCTGCCAATTCACTAACACTAATAATTTTACTATTTACATTTTCACTAACACTACTTATTTGGCTACTTAGCCCTTCCATTAAAGAGCGAAGTGCTTCTATGTCTGCTGACATTTTCCTTGTTAGCATCCACAAATGTAATAATATATGGACCTATTATTGCAACTATTATTATATTTAAATGCCTCCATCCCACTTTTGACACCAGTGTTACCATTTTTCAAAAGTCAGTAGGCTGAACCAGGTTCATTTAGGGATGGAAGTCTGAATTAAATAAAAGATTTTATTATAATTTCCTTATTTGATTTAACAATAACTACAAACAAAATTCTATCGATCCAGCATCTCACAATAAATTGATATCATTTACTGTTTACAATTTATGATTTCAATCAATACAATTTATAATGACCTCAAAGAAATTAATGGAATTGAATAATTAAAAATCAGTCCCAATAGACAGTGTATCAAAACCTATTCAATTATTTTATATATTATATGTCCATATTTGACAGTTCCACTAATTACAATAAAATATGTTTCACATGTTCGTTCAGTCCCACCTCTGTATAGTCCAGATCCCGCCAGTTCACAGTGTTCTAGAGTTATTCATGTGCCCTCTTGTACAGTAGCCTTCACTCGTCTGGTGTCATGCCCTCTCGTCCATTCACACCACGAATACCTTGTCTGCCGTCGTCTCGCAATCTCCAGTAATCATCCGTCCCACGCCGCACTTGACTTCACCTACTGCATTCAGCCATATGACCTCCACAAAAGACTGCAGACCGTTGGACCGCTGCAATATTTATAGGGGTCGTAGGCCATCACCCAGAAATTTCTCTAAATGACGTGTTGTACAGAGGGTCCTAGTTCCCAGAATATTTTTGTGCATTCTTTTAACTTGTTGGCTTCTCCAGCAGGGGTGAGGAAGAGGGGCTGTGATGCCAGACAGGTCGCCGCTGTCAATCATTCCCCCAGCTGCCCGGGGGAGCGACGGAGCAGCGAGCAGGCCTGCCTGTGGTGAGGGGAGGGTCAAGGTGGGTCACCTCCCACAGAGCCGGACCACGCATGAAGCTCCTGTCTAGTGTGAGCGTCAGCATCTAACAGTTTTATATAACAATCTTCCAGTATGAAAGATTCCTTTCTCAAACTGTGTAGATGTGTGTTTAATTGGTCTTAAGTTTTCCTGAGTCTTGAGTCATGTGTATGAATGTCTTTTTTATATATATATAGATGTTTATTTCTGTGAGTGAAGATTAGAATTCAGTATATGTATTAGTTGATGAATGTTAGAATCCCTGGTTCCTTAAATTTATATCTGTAGGTTAGGGTGGTTCTTAAAATAGAAGATTTGAAATTTCAGTGGGACATCCTGTAATATATTTCTAATACATGAAAAATTAACCTGTGTTTTTTTTAAAAATAAAGTTAAGGGGTCGCTACCGAATTTTGAAAATTTTATTTATCGTATTTTTACTAAGGTAGCACGATTCAGATTATATCAAAACATAAACACACCACGATCTCAAAGGTTACTTTAAAAATACTTAAACTGACGTATGCACTCATTACCCTTCCCCTCTCCCCCTTATCAGTTCCCGATATCCCACTACCCGTGACCCCTCGCCCGCCGTTCTCACTCCACTCTCAGTGCCAAAATCACCTTCAAACAGGGCGAATGCGTTTTAATTTTTCGACTCCCGGGACTTTTGTTAACGTGTGCATGTATACAAGTTTTTTATTAATTTATCATGGCATCTACTAGTGGTGGTTCAATATGTACAAGAAGTAAAACATATGTGTGGTTAATTGGACAGATATCGCCAGTTCTAGTAGAGACAAAGCTTCCATCGATAAAAGAAGTATTACAATTATTTTTCTTCAATAAACTCGAGAAAAAACAAAACAATAATGCTTCTGCGGAGTCTACTGCTCACGACGTCTTGATTGTATGGCAAAAAGCAAGCATACCTACCAGGAAAAAACAACATGTGAAGGAGAAAATACTTAAACACTTTAAGCAATGGCAATCTCTGAAAAAGAATAAAGAAAATAAAGGCAAGCGGTCCGAATCAATACAACAAAAAGAAACAACATGGCAGATTGAACTCAATGAACTTTTTGACATAGCTCATGCTCAGGTTTTGGAAATTATATCAATCAAGGAAGATAAGAAATTTCTGCTAGCTCAAAGACAGAATAGATCTGGAAAAATTGGGATTTTAGATAAACAACATGCAAAGAAGGTAGTTATAAAACAAGTCAGAGCAGAGCGATTTAAAAGCTTACAATAGCGAGAAGCGGCAGGTGTTAAAAAATTGACCGAAAAATGTGTTCTTGCATCTTCATCATCATCATCATCTTTAATGGGCAGCAGTGGCAATGACAGTTCAAATTTATGCTAAGTATTGGTATAAAGCACCTTCTGCGCCATCTGCACCTGGGAATGATCTACAACTTTTAAAAGATCTCAAACTGTATGAGGAAATTAATCAACAAATATCCAAAGTGGCATTGAAAAATATAATGGGTCAGTTGTGGTATTTGTCTGAAGAACTTGTGGGCCTAGCCTTTTTTGACGACAGAATAAACCTAAAAACTAAAAAGAATATGGTGAAAGCATTGAACAATGAAGGTTTGGACTACTGTTCTAAACGTAAAGCCTTGGAAAGTGATTTTATTCTCAACAAAAACCTTGAAGATTTTGTGTCAAGCAATACATATAGATTATTTCACATAACTGGAATGACGCATGATTTTTTGAAGAACGACGTCGAAACATGGGATAACGACGAAAGTCGTACAAGAAATAAGGCAATAGTTTACAGTATGCGAGTTGTGAACGGCATCGCAGAGCGAGGAGTGGCGCTTATGGAGGAATATAACCAATTACATACCACCAACGAAGAACAAAAACAATACCTGCTACTATTGGTTAAAGACTATAGAAAGAAATTTCTAAATACAAAGAAATCTACTTTGTTGTTAACATGAATATTTATTTTGTTGTGTTATTAACCTAATGTATCATTCTGTAATTTTTTGCCACTGTATTTGAGTGATGTAAATTAAAAAATATCAAACATTAACAGGATTTTTTTTTTTCATCAAAGATTTGCCTTGAGCGGTAGCGACCCCTAAAAGTTTAATAAAAAATCCGAAAAAAATACAGAAATAGTTTTTTACATCATAGAACATAATAATAGGATGTCCCCTGAAAAAAATCATAAAAAAATTTTTTTCAACCAGATAAGAACCACCCTACTGTAGGTAGAATATTTTTTTGCTTCTGTAATTATGCGAATAGCATATTTTTGCAGTTTTATAATTTTGTCATTTCCTGAAGCTTTTCCCAAAATCTTAAAGCTATAAAACATAATGGAGTGAAAATAGGAATGGTATATGGTCAAGACAGTTTTTCGGTCAACAAGATTTGTAATGTGTCTCAATGCATGACATACTGAAGTTAACGGGCTCCGTTGCATCGTAATGACACGTGAATTCATTGTTCGCACAGTTAACTGTTGCTGCAGTATACAGTGTCTGTACTTGCCTGACTCGGACTTGCTATTGCTCCCAGTGTTGCCACAGCATATACCAGCTGGCTGCACACACCTAGTCCTCGAATAATTTCGTTATGGCATTAGACTCTCGCTAACTTGCATACTATTTACGCTGGACGTGATTACACTTCCCGTTATATATCATCATCATCATTGTCGTCATTGTCGTCAGGAAGCATCTGCAGTGATTCTGTTAAAATTTTAGAATCTTCTTTCTCTTACTTGTTTTCTGGTAGCTTGTTTCCTAAATAGTTTGTAGCTTTCTTCAGGATTGAATAAGTGCCATAGGCTGAAGTTCCTTCGAAGATTCAACCAACCAGCACACAACATCCAATAAATCAATTTCTTTTAACTTCTTGTTCATGTTAAAACCTTCATCAAAGTCTAAGACTAGAGATGATAGAAGTTTGTCTCAATATCTGTTTATCTGTTGCTGGCAAAACACACAGGTCCAAGGGCTGGTACAATGATGTGACATTGTAAGTGAAGAAACATGGTCATGATATGTCCATCTTGCAGAAATTCAATGTCAGGGAGCTGATTAAATATGTTTCCATGAGGTGCAATGCAAAATTTGTACATACACTGCACCATAGCAGAATTAAATATGAACAAACAGAGAAGCAAGGGGTCATGTGTCCAATGTAAAGTATAGAGAAATCTGCATCGAGCAGATACCTCAGTGCAAGTGGGATTGCTCTCGCTGCGCATATACAGTTGACCTATGTAGCCTTCCACAACATAGCTGCCCTTAGAGTGGTGGCTGTGCTTCAGCAGAACATGTACGTTGGCTACCATGAAAAAAATGTGTACAAGATTTAACTGATTTTCAGTAACAGGGCTTCATTAAAATTTTTGCTACATTTTTGGAGGGGAATTTGTTATGGAACACAAAAGCGTTTAGTTTCCCTAACTGTCAAAAAGGTGAGGTGACGTTTGGTGATTACAACAAAAAATGCCCATGGCATGCAAAATCGAATATTGTTAGTAGTCTGAATGTAACATAAACTACAAACACCTCGTTTCAACCTAAATATTCAACTTTAACACTGTGCTGATTACATTACAAAAAATTGGCATGTGACACATATTTTGCCTAGTGTTATTTTTTTTTTCAACTTCGCTGCAGAAGTAATGAAAGTGAACTGAGGAGCATTATTCATTGTATGTTAACCACCTATTATGTGTCGTTGAATGAGTCATGTAAGGACAGGCCGTATCTTGTCTGGTAGTGAAAAATGTGTCTTTGGAAATAATTTTTATAATTTGTGGCATCTGGGATGGTCGTTACTTGGTGTAAATAAATGTCTGAACGTGTATCTCTTTCCTGCGAGTAGATTTCATTTCACATGGGTACCGTCCAGTTTCATTGTGGCATTTACTATCACATTTTATATATTAAAGTTTTCAAGTTGCTGGTGGCCTTTTCCCCTCCTCTTTTCTAACCTTCGTTTCTTTACGAAGTTCACTATCTGCACCATGACCTCAGTCACTGATGATTTGCCCTGTGCCATAAAGTAGCCAATTACAAATCAGGCCATGTTCGAATTGGCACTTTTAGTTTACTGTAAGGTCATGTTACCCAAATGAGTCAACTTAGTTTTTAGTATGTAACGAAAGTTATTAAAATACTAAATTACCAAATCAAATAGTTTTTTAACAAGTGACTACCGATGGCATCTGAATTAAACTCCTCTAAGTACTGAAATACGATATACAAAATGGTCATTTGTAACATGGCTTCAGTATAATCGTTGAACATGTATAAAGATAGGTTCTGAACTGCACCAAACTACACTAAAAAACAGCGGTATTGTCTTAATATAAAATAATCTTAAAAAACAGTTTTCAAATGAAACATAAAGCTAATAGATCTGCACTACTGTCACAGTAGATATTATTTATTGCTTTATAGACCTGACAAAATATATAAGTTTAGTTTTTGACAATGGAATTCAAACATGGAGTTTGAAGTGTGAAATTCAAATTGCAGTGGAGGAAGAGGAAGTTAATAACATGAAACACAATTTAATCAGAGTTTTCAAAAGTATATATAATTAAGTGAAATAATTTCTTGCTTTTATTACTAAAATTCAAGGTCAACCCAAAATGCTTGCAGATTTTCAAATTATAAAATGATTAAATTATCAGTACAGTTAACTTGCTTCCCATTTTACACTTTTCTGTATCACAATGATCAGTCAAAGCAACATTTTGGGTCCGTTTAGTGATGTTTTCAACAAAAGTTTTAGCACACATTTTAATCTTTAAAAGGTATGTGTTTTATAATGGGGAGTTTATTGATTACAGTTAAGGAGGCGTGAAAGTGAGTGTGTGCATGGTAGATCATACGCTCGTGCGTGGTAGATCATACGCTCAAACTTCCTCCATCTACTCCTTCGTATTCACAGTTTTTGCACGTAGGCCTCTAATTATTGTTTAAACAATAACAGAACTAGTGTGTACACTATTTACATTTGTTCCAAACTAATTTCAATAACTAACAAAAATATGTATTTTTCTACTTTTAACATTTTTAAATAAACAACTCAATTAAAACTTATGGTTATATTTTAAATTGATAATCACTAACATAATGTTAATAACCTGCCCATATAAATTTATTTCAGTTTAATTATATTGTGCCAGTTTTGGTTCGGGAGGAAGAATAACCGCTACCCAATAATCTGCCTTCCATTATCCACCACCTATGGACCCGCCGTGTCTTGAACTGGCAAAACCCGGTAGCTGTCAGGTTTGTGGATTATTTTAAAAACGACTAAAGGAATTTTGTTCTTTTAATAACTTCACTTTGTAAATGACAACATCTTGGACCACCCACCCACCTCGCATATAAAAGTAAAACATAATGTTTACACAGATTGTCCTTAGTTGTTATATGTTTGTCTAAATCATCATCGATTGGCTTCCAAAATCCAGTGATTACAAAAAGTAACATAAATTTCTTTGTCAAAATTAGGAGAATTAAATCATGATAAACCTATTGCAGAACAACTCCGACCAGAGTTTCTGCATCTACAATAGTTACCTCCTGGAGTTTTACAGCTGCAGGAAACAAGACAGAGAAGGTCATCGGGGGCAAAGGCTTTAGTACTGGAAATAGGTTTTGAAACTTTCATTTTTTCTTCTGTTTTCTGTTATATACTCATGTCTCCAACCCCAATCTGAAGGCAGAAGTTTATTGCCAATTCAGTATTGCACCTGGAGATTAACTCTCAATAAATGTTGGTGAGCTGCTTCTGATGTTGTTGCTGGTAATTTCTCTAAAAGTTACATTAAAATGATTAATTACTTGTCATAGATCTAAATCTGTAGTAATGAGCTTCATTCAGATTAGAATATTTCCTGAGCCTGTACATTTCAAGTATAAATTTTTCCATATTTTCTAATAATTCATCTCAAAATACTTTCTTTTTTTTTAATTCCCCAAAAATATCTGTGCATAATGTTTGGCTTGTAGTACATTATTAATTATCTACACATATTTCATCTTCTCCAAACCAAAAAAAGAATAGGTCATGTCAGCCTGAAACAGCATAGGTAAATAATAAAAGATTTCTGATGTTGTTGTACACACAAATTAGTTTTTGTACGTTTTAACAAACAACTGAAGGATTTTTTCCGCAGATATCCTTTCAAAATTTTTTTTTTTTTCTGGCATAAGTGTTACTAGCAGTCCAGAATATCAGTATCTGATCCCACAACAATGACTGTGTTGAATTCATTTAGATGTTCAATTCCTGTTCTTACAGTGTCTATGTCAGCATTTCCCTCTGCTGTAAGTGATTTTATTCCCTTATTTTGGAGCTCTTCAGACAGTTTCATAATTATTCTTTTCTTGTTTTTATTGCAAAGAAAAGCATTTTGTTTCGTGATACATTTAGTGTTTCTTTCAAACTCTATTTTGCATAATGAGTTTTTAGCCGATCTTCTCGACTGTTGTTCTTCCTTTGCAGTTTGCTCTAGAGGGAACCTATCAAATACATTAGTTGACTTCTTTCCATATTTATTTATGACATGTGCAGTAATTTTGAATTATGTCTCCATAAGTTCCTTCATTTGGCCATGGAACACAATTAAAAGTAAAGCTCTGGAAATATTTGAATATGAATAAAGCTCCTTATCATAGATTTACATCTATAACAAGTAAATCATAATTTAGATCTAACTTTGTTGTAGAGAAATTACCACCAACTTCAGAAGCAGCTCACCAACATTTATTAAGAGTTTATCTCCAGGTCGAAAAATTAGATTGGCAATAAACTTCTGCCTACAGATTGGGGTTGGAGGTATGAAAATATAACAGAAAATGGAAGAAAAAAAAAAGGAAAGTTTTTAAACCTATTTCCAGTACCAAAGCCTTTGGCCTCGATGACCTTATCTGTCTTGTTTCCAGCAACTGTAAGACTCCATGAGATACTTATTGTAGATGCAGTAACTCTGGTCTGAGTTGTTCTGCAGTCTGTAAAAACTGTAATGGTTTAATTATCATGCTTTAATTCTCCTAATTTTGATGATGAAATTGATGTTACTTTTGATGATTAGTGTCAGCACTGGTTTCTAAAGCCACTCAATGATGATAAGTATGACAAACATATAACTACAGGACTCAGAGCAAGTCGCTACTAAATGTTTGACACAAAACTGTTGAGGCACAGCTAACAAAGTCAACGTACTTTGGAATACTGTCGGCCATCAAAAGACAGTATTGTAAACAATTAAGAATTCTCTTCTTTCAAATTCTGTTGCGTGTCCGGAATAATTGTATTATAATGACTTAATCTCTCACTCTCAACATTATTTGTGGGGATCCTTCTCACTTTTTTTTTAATGTCCTGCAATCACAGAATTGACACACCATTGTCAATGCATTGGAGACCTTTGCATTCATCTGCAAGTCAGGTTTCATAGATTTTAAGATTGACAATTACTTCACATACTTTGGATGATGTGCATATCTATATTTAGAACGCCTCCCAAAAACTGTTCAAACTATTTAAGTGAAATGAAGTATTTATGTATTATATTTACCAACTTATCACTACAACAAATTTTTGTAGCGTATATTGAAACTTCCCTCTAGTATAAATGATAGAAAAAATTCACTAAATTGGTTACTTTTTTTTATGATCTGTGGTTACTAAATTAACTTTTTTTTTAATTTGTGCTATGACCCCTGTAAACTAAAGTCAATCTGTATAAATATTGTGTTTTACTCTTATATGTGAGGTAGTGGGTGGTTTGTAATGCTGTCATCTAATAAGTAAAGTTATTAAAACAAAATTAATGTGTTTGTTTTAAAATAATCCATAAACCTGACAGCTACCAATATTTGCCAGTCCAGGACACGGAGGGTCCATAGGTGGTGGATAATGGAAGGCCAATTATTGGGTAGGAGGTATTCTTTCCCCTGAACCAAAACTGGCATTACATAATTAAACTAAAAACTATATATGGACAGGTCATTAACTTTATGTTAGTGATTATCAATCTAAAATATTACTACTAGTTTTTATTGACATCTTGTTTATTTAACAAACACATAAAAGTAGAAAAATATATAATATTTTAGTTAGTTATTGAAATTAGTTTGGAAAAAATGTAAATAGTGTATATTATTAGTTCTGTTATTGTTTAAAAATAATTAAAGACCTACGTGCAAGAACTGCAAATACGAAGGGGTAGATGGAGGAAGTATGAGCGTGCAAGCTGCCATGCACTCTCTTACTTTCACGCCTTCCCAACTATAACCAATTAACTCCCCAATATAAAACACACGCCATTTTAAAATTTAAAATGTATGCTAAAACTTTTGTTTGAAACATATTTGGGTATTTAAATTATTTAAAATCTGTTACGAAAAGTACCTAATTTTACTTGAAAAAACACATTTGTTAGCTTTGTTTATTTTATAACGCCTTAATTATCAATATCAGAAAATAGGTTGTCCGGGCCAAAGTTAAAGGGCTATTATTGTCAAATGGAACTCAAGAACGTAATAATATAACACATAAGCAATTCAGTGAAGGTCGTAATTTTCACATTTATTGGCGGGGGGGGGGACAAGGAGAAGAAGCTGTTACTTTTTAGGAAATACATGTGTCTGTCATCTGAGGAAAAATTCAGCTTTCCCGGAATTAGTTGCGACAATGGACGTGCCACTCATCTGAAAAACCTGAAAAACAAGAAAATGTCAAGACAATTTGAAAGCTATCGGGGAAAGTCAGGAAATTTTGAACATTGTAATAAAATGCCAGGAAATTATGTGCTATGCAAGTTATATTTGACTGTTCTATCTTTAATGGTACAACTGTAGAAACAGAATGTCAATTCTATGGAAAAATTAATTTTTTCAAATAATTTGCAATTTTTTTTGATGTCTTAATTTAAACTTTACATTGTTACTTTTAACATGACTAGGTGCAGTATTGCCTTGTGGTTGGCTTGTGTGGCATATTGCAACCAGTTTACAGTTCAGATGAAGTATTGTCTAGTCCTCTAATAACATTTTGGTCATGGTAAAAACTTTTCTATTGGATTTTAATTTTAAACATTTATATGTACAATCACAGTAGTGACAGCAGTTTTGAATTGTGTAACCAAGCAAGTCTTTAAATTTCCTCTGATCCACTGTGTGTGTGTATATATATTAATTTATAGGGTGTTTTGTTCAGTTGTATTATGTTGTAAGATCAGCATACTTATTTTGGTGTAAAAGTGTGCTACTCTGTAAGGGAGTCTATTGTAACAGAAAATATCTTAAAACAAAATGGCAGTGGAAAGAGCTACTGTATTTACCCAGTTACCTCTCGCACCTGTATTTTTAGCATAACTTGGTAAAAAAAAATATGATTTGAAGCAATATATGATTGTACTAAAGTATAAATATTTTGTGTGTGCAATCACATGCCATCATGATCACAAAAGTTATCCAAAAGCGTAAAGAATACGGCCACAGACTTTTTAAAAGCTAAAAATGCACCCAAATCTTCACTAAAATGGCACGGCACTGTGTGTTGACAGAGACGACGTACCAGAGGGCTGAGAAAGAGAGGAACGTGACCTTGGCAGCTAGCTTCTCCCTGCCTCCCTCCTCCCTCTACAGCAACCTCATCGCAAAGGAGATAGCGCTACTTACCCCAGCCAGTTTATGGGATGTGTAAACACTTTAGATACATTTTCCGTTTCACATAACAGTTTTAAAATATACGTGCGTACTGTAAACACTGAATGCACCACGTAATTGTAATTTTCACTACTGATAAATAATTTATTTACAAAAAATTTACGTGAAATGTTGCACACCTGGCTGTGTTAGCACAGACGTCAAAACATTGCCAGGCATCACATCAAAATGCCAGCCTAGCTGCAATAAAAAGTACTAAGTTTATTCACAACTGTGTCCCATCTGCACTATAACAATAACCTTTGCTTCACCTAAAATTTTTAATTTTTCCACCACTGTTAAAGAACACAATCTTTTACTGCTTATCTTGCAATCTCGCATCAACTTAACACCTGAATCGCCAATCCACTTATGCTGTCACTATCTAGTCACGTGCTCGCCGATACTACAGTAAAAAAAAAAAAAAAAAAGTGACGCCAAGTTTAAGGACTCCGCCACAGATATACACTGACCTTTTCAGCTCTGATTTTCATGGGTACACTTTAAATAAATGTTAATACATGAGGAAGCCTAAATGCTGTTTGTGTGTGTTGAAAAACAAACAAATTTGGTAAAAATATTTCTGCACAGAAGCGCGCGCTGGTAGAAACTGCCATAGCCATGTCATTACACCGGGGTGCAAAAATGACTAGTGTCTCATATATCACCTGCACCCCGGTTTTTTTACTTTAATTTAAAGAAAAAAATGTGTGGGGTCATACATGGTCAATACTGTATTTTTGTCTGAAAATCAGGGAAGTGTTCAGCAATTTTAAATTGACATCCTTGGGTGTTGCAGTTGGACATGGTGGGTGTGTCGAGGGTATTGTATTCCAAAACATAGCTCCAAGGCCGACACCAGTGTGGGGTTTTCCAGTCAGTGTCTATAGTTTATCCACTGTACGGCCTCTCATTACAGCCACAACCTAATAAACCTGCTATTCATCTAACCAGCCATTCAAGGTGGCGACTAATTCAAACTCATTGTAAGAAGTGGGCATAATTACGACCCCTTTTCCCACTCCTGGCTGCATGACATTAACGTGACAGAGCTGCTGGCAACTAGGGATGGGTAATATTTCCTGTCACTGTGACTTTGTCACTGCTCCAGGGTTGTCACTCCCGAGTTGTGACGGAAGACAGTGTCCGACTGGAAGAAGCAAAGAAAAGAAATTGAAGATTTTTGTTGTAAAATGATATTTAAAAACAGTTTGGAAGGCAGGGGAACTGCAAAAAAAGCAAAAAATGAAGCATTAGACGACTCACTATTCATGTGGTACAGTGCTCAGTGATAATGTGGTTTGCCTATATCTGGACCGATCTTGGCACAAAAAGCTTTGAGCTTAAACAAAAAGTTACTGAATCCTGTCCTAGAATTCACTGCTAGCCAGGGGTGGCTACAGCGTTTTAAAAACCGACACGGTATTCGCCAACTTACTCTGACTGGAGAGAGCTTGTCTAGTGATGTTGCTGCTGCTGAAAAATTTAAAAAGGACTTCTAACAATTTGTTTTATCTGAAGAATTGACACCCGATCAAGTTTATAATGGTGACGAAACTAAGCTTTTTTACCGGATGCTTCCGAGCAAAACATTAGCATCAAAGCTTGAAGATTCGGCTAAGGGCTACAAGAAAAGCAAAGATAGGCTAACTGCTATGGCTTGTAGCAATGCATCAGGGAAGCATAAGTTTCCTCTTGTCATTGTAGGGAAATCCAAGAATCCCAGAGCGCTAAAAAATGTGAGCCACAATACGTTGCCAGTGATTTACCGGCCACAAAAAAGTGCGTGGATGGACAGTTTTTTGTTTAAGAATTGGTTTTTTAATAACTTTGTTCCGAAAGTTCGAAAATTCCTGAAAGAAAATATTTTACCTGAAAAAGTTATTTCACTGATTGACAATGCTCCGTCTCATCCGGTAGAACAAGAGCTCGTGAGTGGAGGAATTAAAGTGAAATTTCTTCCACCAAACGTAACCCCACTGCTGCAGCCTATGGACCAGGGAGTCCTTGAAAATATCAAAAGAGTTTACTGGAAAGAACTGCTTAGTAAAATAATTGAAGAGGAAGGGGAAAAAAAGTATGATTGATTTGTTGAAATCAATCAATATCAAAGACGTTATTTACATGGTTGCTGACGCTTAGGATTGCATCACAAAAAGCTTTTTGAAAAAGTCATGGAAAAATCTTTGACCAGCTATTTGTTCTACAAACGAAATGGCAAGCGATGATTTGGTACAAGTGGCTGCAGACGACATTCTGTAAATGTTAGGAACAATAAGTGGGTGCTCAGATGTTGATATGGAAGATGTCAGTAAGTGGCTGAAAGACGACAATGACTGTGGCTACGGCACTATGACGGAAGAAGAAATGGTAGCGGCATGCACATCTACAGCAGACAGTGAGGAAGAAGATGATGTGGACAATGAGGGAGCGATCACACCGCAACAGCGGGCGACACATGCAGATGCTGCGGACCAGCTGACAAACATCATGGCGTTCTTGGAGCATCAGGCCGATACCACTCCAGCTGAACTATTAATGATAAAGCGTTTGCGTGACCGTACTTCATTCAACGCCACACGTGTTTGAAACAGAAGACAGTGGCCCAATTATTTGTAAAAAAAAATTATGTGAAAAGTAATTTTTATATTTTTTAATGTCTTTTAAACAATTCTATCTAATTTTGTTACAAAACATAGTTTTTTATTGTAATAAATGGTAAGTCTGCTTATTTAAGGATTTGTTTTGCTTATTACCCGGATTTTTGATTTTACGGATTGCCTTTGGTCCCAGTTAGTCCGGATAAACGAGGTTTTACTGTAATTAAATAACGTTGTCTACAACTGACCAATTACAAGAGTGCTAGCAGCATGAATTACCCATCACGTCACTTAATGGCAACAGATAAATAACTGCTCGTATACTAGGGCCTGCCAAACACATTACAAAAATAACAGACTGGAAAGAGATATAAATGTTTTTATGATAAAATAAAATAAAAATTTAATCAAGCAGTGAAATTACATACCAATTAACATAATTAATGTGTCGCTGAAAAATAATATCTGTGAAATCTTATTACTCTAACAAATACATAAACAAATAAATATTTAAAATCTACATTTGGTCCAATTTTACGATGTTACAGTTTACATTGTCCATTTTACGTATGTATGCATTTGTTTTTAATATTCACTTACTCGCTAATGCCTGCTATAGAAAAGTTCAAATGAGAAAATAATCTTTGTGCAGCTTTAAGGTTAAGGGAAGGAAGGTAGTGGAAGCAGTATAGGGGAGGGCTTTCCCGAATGCATGTCAGTGGAGGGAGGGAAACCACGTGACACAGCTGCTGCTGTAGACACCAAACTGGTAACATAGCTCACTACACCACTGTTAAATACTGCACTGCGCGTCTTTTGATTTTTCAACAGGTAATATTCACGCATGGAGCAACTCTCACCCAACCACACTCGGCCGCCATCACTACTGAACTGATCAACCTCACCCCTTCGTGCAGCAGCAATGGACTCTACAGACTTGCCTGACACATTTTGGTGTTTTGTGCATTATTTTTTCTCATTTAGATTTTACTGTATCTTCCAATCTACATTTTCAATTATTGTGTCTGTTTTCCTATCTACTCTGTCTATTTTCTTGTCTATTAAATAACTTAGATTAATTATTTGACTTGTTACATTCTCGTTATTACTATTTACATCATTCACACACTACAAGATTTCCTTTACATTATTTATTTGGTTATTTACATCTTTTTTGAAGCTATTTACACTTGTGCTCACATTTTCATTTGTCTACCTAGCTCCTCAATTAATGCTTGTAGTGATTCTAGTTGGGCGGAATTTTTCCTAGTTTTCATTTACTGCAATGTTTGCACAACAATCTTAATTTTGCAAATTACAGTTATTTTAATTAATTAAATTTTAATCAATTTATTATATTGTCTAACTTCATTTACAAGTATATACTTCAATCCTAATTCTGACACCAGTGTTACAAGTTGCCAGGGGCATATATGAGTGTGTAATGTTTGTAATAAAAATAAACTCTGCTATTATTTACAATATTAAACTATGTATCCCTACCATCACTTAATCCCATTGGTAGCACAATATTAATTGCCAATCTCTGTTCTAATTAATTTACTTATCACTGTCTTTATACTAAATACTAACACTTGAGTCTCACTTATTATTTACACATTTATAATCAAAATGTCTATTGCCATACATTAACATCTTTCCAAATGTCTGCCACTTACACATCAAGTCCCACTTTTCCACAGTCGAGTTTGTCAGTCTCACTTTATACTCTCCCAATGTTTACAGTCTTCACTCTGTGGTCACTGTCTTCGCTCATTGCTCCTATGGTTATACACACCTATAGGCTGTTAACGGTAAAGTCAGAATTTTTAACGCTCTAGTTACTTTTTCTTTCATCCATTTTTTATCCTTTAACCACCTTTTTAAAATAATATTGTAGTTTAAGTAATAAACACAGTGTGCATATTCCACTGCATGCAGAAGTTAATGTCTAAGGCTAAAATAAAATACATATAAGTTCTTGACTATTATTCCAAATGAGAGGGCTTTCAAAAGTGCTCACTTTATCGTGATCTGACTGAGAGGCACATTGGATCTTATATAACTCAGCCAACCCGGCCCGAAAGTTTTCCTCCCTTGAGTGAGTGTGAGTGTGAGTAAGAGTGAGTGAGTGGGGAAATTTGGGTGGCTCTTACAGCAAGGTCTTGAGAGCCGATGAGGGTGATTGAGGTGAGTATAGAGCAGTGCCAGAATTAAAGGGCGAGGAAATGGGAGATCTCCAAGAAAACCCACTGACCAGCAGCATCTTCCGGCATGATTCCCACATGTGAAAATCCAGGAGTGACCCTGCTGGGGATTAAACCCGGTTTGCCTTTGTGGGAGGCAAACAGGCTAACCACTCGGCCACCAAGGCCCCTTCATCCCTTGAGTCACTGAAGGGGAAGGGTGTCATTCCCCAGAAAATTTGCACATTGATTGCCTAAGTCATTCAATTTCCCAGGGTTGGAAGCAGCATCTGTTCTGATAGCCTTATCGCAGCACACATCAACATTCTGTGGCGGGTCCCATTTGTTACCCAGGCTTCTCTTACTGGTGATGCCCTTGGAGCACTGCCCTTCGCACACCTGAAGGGATGGGGCAAAGGAAAATATACAAAGCGACTGCATGTGTGTATATATGTGTTTTATATATACACAGAGGTGACAAAAGTCATGGGATAGCAATTTGCAAATATACAGATGGCAGTAGTATCGCGTACAAAACGTATAAATGGGCAGTGCATTGGTTGGGCTTTCATTTGTAGTCAAGTTATTCATGTTAAAAGGTTTCTGACGTGATTATGGCCGCACAACAGGAATTAACAAACTTTGAACGCGGAATGGTAGTTGGAACTAAGCGCATGGGACTGTCCATTTCGGAAATGGTTAGGAAATTCAACATTCCGAGATCCACAGTGTCAAGAGTGTGCCGAGAATACCTAATTTCAGGCATAACATCCCACCATGGACAACGCAGTGGCCGACCGCCTGCACTTAATGACTGAGACCAACGACGTGTGCGCAGAATGGTCAGTGTTAACAACAAGCAACATTGCGTGATATAACCACAGGAATCAATGTGGGACGTATAACGGACATGTCCGTTAGGACAGTGCGGCAAAATTTGGCTGTACTGGGCTATGCCAGCAGAAGACAGACTCGAGTGCCTTTACTAATAGCACGACATCGCCTGCAGCGCCTCTCCTAGGTTCGTGACCATATCGGTTGGACCCTAGACGACTGGAAAACCGTGGCTTGGTCAGATGATTCCGGATTTCAGTTGGTGAGAGCTGATGGTAGGGTTCGAGTGTGGCGCAGACCCTACGAATCCATGGACCCAAGTTGTCAACAAGGCTCTGTGCAAGCTGGTGGTGGCTCCATAATGGTGTGGGCTGTTTTTACATGGAATGAACTGGGTCTTCTGGTCCAACTGAACCGATCATTGACTGGTAAGGGTTATGTTCAGCTACTTGGAGACCACTTGCAGCCATTCATGGACTTCATGTACTCAAACAACGATGGCATTTTTATGGATGACATTGCGCTATATCACTGGGCCACAACTGTTCGCGATTGGTTTGAATAACATTCTGGTCAATTCCAGTGAATGATTTGGCCACCAAGATCGCCCGACATAAATCCCATTGAACATTTATGGGACATAATCGAGAAGTCAGTTTGTGCACAAACTCCTGCACCGGCAACACTTTCGCAATTATGGACGTCTGTAGAGGCAGCAAGGCTCAATATTTCTGCTGGGGACTTCCAACGACTTGTTGAGTCCATGCCACATCGAGTTGCTGCACTTCGCCGGGCAAAAGGAGGTCCGACACAATATTAGGAGGTATCCCATGACTTTTGTCGCCTCAGTGTATATATACATATAACACAGATATACACAGTGTGCTCACTGAATTGGGATCATTTAACTAAATGTTATGAATGGGTCACTCAGCTGACTTTATTAAGAGACAACTTGAACTGCAGACAACATGGTGCGCATAAACATGAGGCATTGTGTTTGCTAAAAAGTGTAAGTGGAAATGTGATGTGGTCAGTACTTTTAAAAACCAACAAACAGAGTGTAGGGTGGGTGCCCGAGTATAGGTTGCATCAATAACTTTGACTGGAACACTTGTCAGATGCCCCTATTTGAGTTTGGTGGATGTGAATAGTATCAAGTATATGGGCAGTAACCACAATGAGGCAGAACTGCAGGTGTGTATCGAACATGACAGTGCAAGGTGATTGTCCAGTTGTACAGCCCACAAAAGCTGAAAACAGCATTAGTATCCACAGATTACAATACTTCCTGATGACACATCACCCATATCCCATTCAACAGTGCAGCGAAGATTGGAATGCATGAAATTTCACAGCAGTTTCCACTATTTTAACAAAGTTTCACAATCAGTTTTGTATCTACTGGACTTACGAACATGCTGATGTGATTGTTGAGAATTGTAAGAGGGTATGTTGAACCTATTAATCAACATTTTTGCTACACTAAGCCTATGGGCATGTGCATGTCTTGTGTCATCAATACAAGGTTATGTACCCTTCTTCTATGGTGAGGGCTGTACAGGCTGGTAGGTAGCTGTTTAGTGAAGGGATTCTTCTTTTGGAATAGAACAGGACCAGTAGTGTCTGGATCACTATTTATCACGAGGGGTTACGATACCATATACACTCATGATGTAACATTTCTGTCAACATGGGGACAGCTTCTTCTTGGATGAGAATGCACAGTGTCACCGAAGGACTGTACTTGAGTGGTACGAGGAACACAGGAATTTCTAGTGGAATCCAAACGGTTTTTAAAATTTTTGTCGAGGTCCAGAGAAAAAGAAAAGGAAAAAAATTAAAAAGTGCCACAGTAATTTTTTTTTTTTAAGAAACATGTCTCAATAAAACATTTCATAGCATGATGTTGAGCCTTGTGCTGCTGACGCCCATTATGAGGTCAGGTGTCATGGCAGCCTGCAAAATAAATACATCTTGCCACAGTTACTCGTGGCCATTTTGTCTTCAGTCTGTCAGGAGGCCATTTCTGCGAGACACTCCAGGGTGAGAGCTGTCATCATGTAAGTTATAAAGTTTATAATGTAGCAGATCTTTAAAATATTTTACTTAGGTTTCTAACAAAAACCTGTAATGATAAAAATGTTGTTAATATTTGAGTACTTAAGACTTACAAGTTGGAGAAGTATGAACAGTTGTAAGATTTTTCCATGTAACAATATAAAATAAATTACGTTTTTATTTGGCTTAAAAATGTTGGTTCTCGTTTGATAATTTTGGTCTTCAAATACGTTTGTCCAAATGTTAGAGCAATGATTTTTTTCTGACAAATTAGTTGTCCCATGTGCAAGAACTGTAAAGCTTTTAAATCACTAGATGAACACTGGGTTGTTGCAATCCATTGAGTAATCCCCCAGACCGCATGGGCTGGGTATGAGAAAAGGTATATAGATATCAACAGTGTTATTTCTTGTTTATGGTTACTTGTGCTAGAAGTACTGAAAGAGGCAGATGCTTACCTAGGAAAGGTGAGATGCGATTGAACTTGTATTTTTATTATTATTCCTTCATACTCAAATGTGGTGACTGATTGTAATATGTCCTTTATGCAGACACAAGGAGTATATAACCATATCATATGCAATAACTATCCCTGGTATTCTAAGTACTGGCTGTAAATGCTCTGATTGCTGCACAAGAGCCTGTAAACTGAGAAGGATATTTTACTGTGCATGCTGTGAGCTTATATTTTCAGCTCCGTATACTGAGATCATTTATCATGTTGTGTCCTTTGTACAAAAAAAAAATAGCATTCAAACCCTGTTGGCAGGTATCCCAATAGAACTGTCTCAATTGAATAGTATTGATTTTTAGGCAGTTTTATTTTGAGCAAGCTGTGTGAAGATATTTGCACTCAGTTCCAAAAAGTTAAATTGATATAGCAAGTTGCCCTTGCTGGTATCCAAGAAGGTACTCGTCCAAACCCTGCTACACCTCCTGAGAATTACCATATGCCCTTAAACATTCACAGAGTGAGGCCTGCCTTCCACCCAGGCCTTAGAGCATGGGTGCTCCTGTAACAGAGTCTTGCTGGCAGCTTAACTACCTTTCCTATAATGTCAGGCACCCTGGTGTTGTGACATTACTGAGCCAGCAAGCATTGTTATGTTGCAGAAAATTGCAATATGCCAAATCACATTGAGACAAACTTTTTGAACTGTCTGTGCTGAAGAGCAGAATGAGACCTCATAAAATTGATTAACTTGAACAAGATATCCACAATGTCCTTCGATATAGCACCAAGTTTGCCACAAAGGGGTATCTGGTGAAGTATGCACTGATAAGATAGTAACTCTCAATTCTTATCCTTTATTCTCTTGCTGATCATTGCTGGGGCACCCTCCACTATCTTATCATAACTGATATTTGATTTTGTCATTTAGTCATTAAAATCCTTGAACAAATATTCTCTGCAAATATCACCTTCAAATGGTAATATTGCTAGCAACTCATTACTTATTTTACTTTCAACTTCAAAGGATAGCACAAAAACTGACCTTTGTTCAAATAATGTAGTATGATTTGTCAGTTGCAATGACGCGGCAAGGCACTTTGTGTAAAAAATTGAATAAGCTACTTTTTTTTGTCAGCAGCCAAGATTTCTATTTTTCTTGTACTGCTTCTTGCTGACAATGGAATACCCTGAGTAGCTGCAACAGTGTCCTATTTTCTTCAAAAGTGCCATGGCCACTTCCAATATATATTCTTTTATGATCTCTGTGTCTGAAAATGGATTCTGGTGCTAATTATATGCCTAGTATCCATGCAATACTGCTTCTGCTGACTTTTCTTGCTCGCTCATTCACCAAACTAATTGAGCTGCAATATTTTTGTAAGATGACATAAATCTTGATGATTTGTTTTATATTTTCGCTTTAAGCTGCCACTTTTAACAATAGTGACATTGACAGTTTTGCATATGAGGCAAAGTGGAACAGCTCCAGCCCTTTCTGGCAGCATAAAACAATATTGTAAGTCCACACAGCTATAAACTTTATTTTCATAGTTTACTTTATGCTTTTTATAATATATGTATAAACAAAAAGCAGGGTATGAGTTGCTTAATTATTGTTAAAATAAATTGTTCAAATGGTTACTTTGCATAAGAAGTACACCACCCACCTGCCAATTTAAGCAAAATGAACTAGATCAAATGAGCCCACCCGCCCAGCACTATTGCGGCAGACATAAGCTATTTTTAGCAATGCGGCCGGGCTGGTTACCCAGTTAAAGCAATCATTCGCCATTCGCAGATGAAACACAACTATGCCTGTGAAACACAACTGTGCTACTTATGGATATAACATTCAATCATCTTCCCCTCTCACTCTAACACTTGTGCAAAACTGCCAATGGATGGTCACACAAAGGGGTATTTTGGCGCGTGTGTCCCACAATTGGTATAATTTTATTTGGAAGATATGTACCTCTCCTATAAAAATTAATCAATCTTTAATTTTTAGAGAAGTATGATTTTTGCTCCTGCTGCACATGGAACACTTGTAAAATACAGAGAAAAAATTCACGCAAATGTCTTGGTGCCAAAACATTTTTGTCATGTGGAGGAAAAATAATTTATAATTATGAATATATTGAGTGAATTAAAGTAAAAAGAAGTAAGAAGTTTTATTTTTTGATGGTCATGTTTTCTTCCTCTGCAGCCCGGATTCGGGCAGTGGTCCACCTGGTGCTGATTGCTGTTTTAAAAGAGATGCACCATATGGATTAGCTCCCTAACTTGCCTGGTTGTAATTCCATGTAGCATCTGTAGGATGTTGTGAAATGTGCTCTTTGCATTGTGCATCCTGTACTGACTTATAGGTTTGCTACGGGCTATCATATATGGTGTCAAATCCGTATCAGCACCTAGTGGAATCCCTGTTACAATGTATCATGGCTTTCCTCCTTGCAAAAGGTTGACAAATAGAGTTTTAATATTGTGGTCACAGTTCAGTGAATATTCATGTATTATAATATAAATATACAGCATGTAAAAATTGTCAGATTGTAACACTGGGGTTGCATAGAGAAATAAAAACTGTGACAATAGTATATGGGTCATTTTGTATTATGGCCAACCTTTAGGTCGGTTGCAGCAGCTCCATAAATCGAACATGTAATCATGTGTGGGTTACTGTTATCACTACACACAAAATATTTTTAACCCTAATGTTTAGGCCACTTGCGAATAAACGTTTGCAGGCCGCATATCAGCGAATGGACGATTGACTCTTTGAACATCTGATGTAAATCCCACCTCTCTAACAAAGTGTTGTGGACCCATATTGTAGACTGCTAGTTCAGCTCTTATGTTTGTATGGTAGAGTGGTGTGTATTAATGGATACTATCATTACATGATGTATCAAACTAAGAACTTGAAAATGCGTTATTTTACTGTCTTCATCACAGCACTACTGTGTAGCTGTTGTGTTGTCCCACATATGATCATACGCTAGATTCATGGGGTTGCTGAAACCAAAGCGCTAGCCATAAAAAATGACCCATATATTTTCTTCTAATTTTTTGTTCTTTAGTTTGGAATACAAATATTTACAAATGTTTAACCAACCTATGGACCCACATTTCACCGCTAAAATTACTTCTATGCTGTGGGAAAATTTAGGCTGCAAGTTATATATTTATTCCATTTTAGCTCAGCTCATAATTAATTTTGTTTTTATTAACTTAATACTTTCAGATACAGCACCAGTACCGACTAACTAATGAGCAAGGGCCTGCTCACAAGAAGCGTTTTACTGTTACTCTGAAATTAGGTGATGAAGAGTATTCTGCAGAAGGAGCTAGCATTAAGAAAGCCCAGCATTCAGCTGCTAGTGAAGCTTTACAGCATACAAAATACAAACATCCTCCACCAAAAACAAATCGAAATATCCGTTTGGGAAAGAGTGAGTAAAACTCTACTAACATTTTTTGTGCTAATTAATTAAATTAAACTTCTTATTAATGCCTAATGTGCTTGTATGTTTATTACATTTTCTCTGTATAAAATTTATTATCCCATGAAATGAAAGTGATGTTTACATTGTTTTATTTGTTCCTCTGGTTCTTGTTGAGGGCATTGAAAATCGACTTTTGACAGTGTTCCCTTTAATTACATTATAGAAGGAAAGCACATTTGACTATCTACTGTTGAGTTATTAAAACTAATATTCAGTTTAACTATGCTTTTGATGTCTTTGGAACATATATTTTCTAGGCAAAGAATTGTCTCTTCCCCTTACAATTTATTAACAGTGAAATTGAACATAAAACTTACTCAGTTGTAAAACCTAATCTTGCTTTCACGTTGGGATATCTTTCACTAACTCTAAAGGTATAACAGTGCCTTAAAATGTAAGTTTTCTGGACACAAAATTATTCATATTGCAAGACAGTATATAAGGATTATGTGCTAAAAAAATATCATTGAAGTGTGCTATAAATATTTGTGAAGTATTGCTAGATTGTGAAGAGATGGTACAATGCCCTGAATGTCTTGTTCACTATGTGGAAAATAGTGCGTAAAGCAGGTGTTGTTCTTTTGCAAAGAGGAGTACATAATGGCATTGCCGAAGTCCATGGTGTGAATGAAGTAGTGGAATTTTCAGGTGTATCGAAGCATGGATTCATATAGGTGCAAAAAATCTTGGTTTACAGGAATATATTGTGATAATTGTGGCAGGAATAGAACATTGAAGGACTGGGCGAGCCAGTGTGTTTCTTGTCATGTAAATAAAAAGTGCTTTGCTTCCAGGTAAGACTAGCTATTAGAAGTCATGCATGTACTTCACGACCAATTTCTGAAAGAATACTCTGCAGGGAACTAAATGCCAGGAACACATGGAACCAAGTGTCATGCAATAGGCCTTTGCTCAGCTCTTTCAAAAATGGCCTTGTTCTAGTGGGCAAAGGCACATGAACATTGAATTAGCATGGGTTCAGCCAGTTGTTAACATAAATGTAGCTTGTTTTAGCTGCTGTGATATTTTCAGCTGGTCGAAGTATGCTCTGGTGACTTGATAACTTACCTTAGGCTGTAGAGCTGTGCCACACAGCATATCAGGGTCGCTAGCTTGTTAAACCAACATGGAGCCTGCCATGTTACTTATGTATAGGTTATTCACAGTAAAATGAGCACTTTTGAAAGCTGTCTCATTTGGAATAATAGTCAATAAATATATTTTATTTTGGCCTTAGATGTTAACTTTTGAGTGGGGTGGAATATATACACTTTGTTTATTACTTACATGGCAATATTTATTTAAAAAAAGTGGTTAAAGGATAAAAAAAAAATGGCTGGAAGGAAAAAGTAACTAGGGCCTCAAAAGTGCTCACTTTACAGTGAACAGCATATACCTCACATTTCATTGTAATAATTGTACTGTGTTCCTCTTTTATTCTTCTGCTTTGATATTTATATTTGTTGCCATTGTGGGATGTTGTAAAGAAGATAATATGCATTTTTTTACATAATGCAGTCAAGTCTTAACAATATGCTGGTTAATTCTGCCTCCAGAAAAACATTTCAGTATTTATTTTGAATTTTTTTTTTTAAGAACAGGTGACATTATAATAAAAGAATTCAAGATTTTCAATTAAAATTAAATGAGAGTATAAGTGAGGTATGTTTCTGCAAATGTCAGTCTGAAACTAGCTTTTATTTTATTATACAAATTTACTTAATGATGAAAATACATACTTTTATTTCCTTTATTCAAAGAGGATTGTGATATAAATAAAAATACATGTTCATATTGTTACAATTTCTCAAAGTCAGTGGACTTAGCCAGGTTCTTAACAGTTGGAGGTCCTAATTAAATAAGAAAGTTAATAATAATTTCCTAATTTATTTACAAATGCTACAAAGAAAATACTCTTTGACTCAATATCTCGCAATAAATGCCTATCACTTGCTATTTACAACTAATATTTACATAATCGTCAATTATCTCACATAAATTAATGCAATAAAATAACTAAAATCAGTTCCAATGAACTGTGTATCAACATCTATTGAATTATTTAAAGAAAAATAAATTTTATGTTTTTATTTGACAGTTCCAATATTTACAATAAAGTCCATTTCACGCGTTCATACAGTTTCACCTACGTTCTGTCCAGATTCCACCATTCTGGCAAGTCTAGAGCACTCCAAGCATCCCCATGCACAGCACACTATTCATCGGATACCATGCCCTCTCGACTGTCCACACCACACACACTCATCTGCCGTCGTCTCGCACCCTTTGCCGTCATCCGTCCTCTTCACTGATTAGGGATTGGGAATATTTACAGTCGCTGTGACTTTGTCACTGTGACACTAATGTTGCGTGTCACTGTTGCGACCATGACTGAATGTAGCAGGGCCAAAACTCGCGACAGCAACATGGCATGGCTGCATCACACCATTCGCTCCAAAGTCGCCTGCGCCAGAGTCCATCACTGTCACTGCTCGCTGCAACAGTGACCGCAACAACTCTACATACTGACACGTGACATGAACATAAGCAGTGCAGTCCCTCCTGTTGTAAATAAATAAGTTGACAGTTTGAATTTTTGTAATTTCATTCCTCTATCTTTTTAACTTTGCCAAACAATGAACAAGGAAACTAAATAAACTACAGTTTCTTGTAATTATGTAATGTAGTTAATAATATGATCTTCAATTGCAATAGATGTGTTTTTTTAATTGCATGTAAGTATATACCTAGTTACTGACTGGTGAATCAGTTTTAAGATTGTGCATTATAACAAATTTGATATTTATATTCAATAAAACAAAAATAACATGTTCACACACACAAAACAGTGATACTTAAAACTTTATGTTCGTCAATACACTTAGTTTGTCATAGCTTTCATCTGTTCCTGTACCGAGCTAAGAAACACAGTGAGAGTGCATCATAACATAGTATCATTAATGCCAGGTGTTTCAGTCTCTTCACATTACACATAGCCATCATCATGTTACATTTTCACGTGTGCTTAAACGTGGTCATTTCAGATGTTGTATTATAATGCATCATGGAAGCACGTAAACTTTGTGTATCGTATGAAATGTCACACAATATTTTAGTTTTGCGATTGTAATTGGAAACTCTTAAAAGTTTTACAGGCTTATAGATTGTCTCTAACACAACTCTGTCCGTATTATGATTTGCCAGCATGATCACGTGCTACTGAGTAGCATATCATGCAAAATATTATCTCCAGAAGCTTTCCATTACTTGACGTAAATGTAAAATTATTGTGATAAGTTTTAACAGAACATATTGGACAATATATAGACGGCTCACATGAACGTGTTACTTGTAACATGTTACAGCAACCTCAGGTAACTGCAACAATATTGCGATGACTTGGTCATGTTACTTGTCGCAGGTACAAAGTTGTGTCACTGCTCCCATCCCTATCGCTGTTGTCCCTCGCTGCACCAGACTTTTTATTATTACAGAGTTTCAGCCAGATGGAAAAAAGCTGCCGATCCTCCAACTGCGGTTGTATTTATAGTGTCGTCTGCCCTAGCCCAGAAACTTATTTCCTGTTGAGGTGTGCCGAGGGAGGAGATAACTAGAAAGTTCATTCAATATCCTGCCAGTGCTGATTTCTCCAGAAGGGTGATAAGAGTATGGTGACACCAGTCCAGGTAACTCTCAATCATCCCACCCGCCAGGCGAAATAAGGGCAGCCAGGTAGTGGTGACTCATCGTCCACCACTGCCGCGGGATGGCTGCACACACTTCGTGCCCAGCATAGGGGACTACACGTAACACTATATTATGAAAGATTGTATATAATTTTTTTGCTTTGAGCCATTACAGAATACTCCAAAAATATACACACATTTAAGAATAATTGTTGACAGATACAAAACTGTGGTAGCTCGGCTTGAGTTTATGGGTTCTATAGTCTATTCGCGGTTTCTTCACACTTTTTGAATCAAACATTTGAAAAATCACCCAATGTAAGACGTGTTTAGTTATTTCCTTAATAGGCCATGTATCTTAAGCATTTTATACCTCTGTTAACATGAAAGTATTTTAATAAATTGAAGTTTTACCTGTATTTTATTTATAAATTATAGTATTTCATTTATAATAAGTGTAAATAAAAACAGTGAGAAAACATATGTTGGTAGCACCTAGTAAGAAATAGTTCTCGTTCAGAATATTATTACAACTGAGTGCGCACAAATTCTGTGTAGTAATTTTCTAGACTTAGTTAAGCTTAGTTTGCATGAGGCAGAGGAATATCCTGTAAGTAGAACTTAGTAGGGCTTCAGAAAAGTGTGAAGTAACTGTGAATGGATTATATCAACATTCTCCTCCCATTCCATATTTCCTAAGTTATATAGTATTATTTAAATTGTATAATCAAAATATAAAAAAACAGCTATTTTCAGAACTAACCTTTATTTTTGATACAGGAGGATCTATTAATGTATGCTAACTAGACGTGAGAGTATTTCTTAGAAAAATTAAATAGCCAAACATATACGATTTAAGGTCTACAGTGATTTCAGAGTATGGTATTCACCCCCAAAAGTGAAGAGTAGAAATGTGTTATGCAATGAAAAATTGGAAATTATTTGTGACTAAGCAACAAAAAGTAGTATACAGGCAAATGGAACAAGGTAGGTAATCACAGAAAACTGTGTTATGGAGAGTCATCCCATCAAATGTTGAATAGGGGTTGACATCCTCCCATTGCTTAGCACTTTGTAACCCCTTGCGTGAATCAGTTTGACATAATATGTTAGCGTGCAAAAATCAGTAAAAAAAAAGGTTGCCTTGGTATTATCCGTTAATCCCTACCCTTACCTCAGAAATCACATGTTTAGTTCGAAAGCAGATTAATGGTTGCCTGGGAGGTAGGCAGCCTATATCTCGGTTGTGCATGACATGTCAACCACAACCAATCCTAATGCAATATGTTAATATACCAGACTGTGGATGGCTGAGAAGTTACTGGTGGCAAGTGCTCCATTGCATTGGCATAGCTGTCAACTTGTATTATTTTTTTTTAGTGTGTCCTAATTTTTACTGTTAGTATTATTTTATGGATTGCATACATTTTTGTACAAATTTCTGGCTTTTAAGTTTTTTTTCTTTTTGTTAAATATAATGCCTGACACGAAATGATTCAAAAAGTTAATAGGTAATATATACTGCTGTTTTGAGTTGCTCAATAATTTTAACACACAGTGTTAATAAAGACAGTGTTTGGAATGGTGGCTGCTCTGTAGTCGTCTGCCATATTGGGCACGTGCATGTGTGTGTCTAATCCGTATTGGACGTTTGTGCATGGTTTTGCGTATTTTTCAAAGTGTTTTTAATAATAGCAATTTTTAAAAATATGTATTTTTGAATAAATAGACTTTGAATTAGTGGTTATGGTTGGTCGATTCTAGTTTTAATTGTTAATTTCAAATAAGATGGCAAGGAACAAAGCAAAAAATAAGGCGTACAATCAGTTGTTTCTGCAGTTGTACTGTACATGTTTTCCTTGGGCATGTCTTTCTCTAAAAGGTGAGAATTACGCGAAAATCATAGTGTGTAAGCATGATTCGAACATTGGGCGTGGTGGAAGAAGTGATTCCAAAGTTCATATAATTTCAATGAAGCACAAGAACAACGAAACATCTCAAGTCCAAGCCTGATAAAAATGTTGGTCAATATGTGTAGTGTTAGTTCAATTAGGGTGCAATGTTACTTTACTGAATTTATAACTGAACATAATTTACCAGTTTTGGTAGGAGATAGTGCCAGCCACCTGTTCTGTAACATGTTTCAGAAATGTGAATAGGCTAAATGTCATGCTTGTAGATACACGAAAATAACTGCCATTATAAATTAAATGGCAAATCAACAAAAATCAAGTGTTGTGATTGTGTTGAGGAGAGTTCCATTTTCTGTGGCAACAAATGATAGTAATGACAATTCAAAACTTTACCAAATAGTCCTTACTTATTACAGTGCAGTATATCCAGTATAGTGAATAGCGTCCTGCTTTTAGTCACATCGATGCAGGGTGCTGCCACAGGTAATAAACCGGAAAATAATAATTTCCAACTTGCAATTTGGCTATCGCCTGGTGGCAAGCGTTTCCTTCCTTCTTCTCTTATCACTGTCCAGTCCCTTCCTAAATTGTCCAACACCCTTCACCATCGCCAGTTCCTCATGCACTTTCTGTCCTTCTCCATAACTTCTGAAACTTTCTACTGTTTGTACCACTCCCCATGTACAGTCCCTTGGCTAAATGTCCACATAGAGTCATTCCATGTCAAATCAACAAGGCTTACAGTCTGATACCCTCTTTTTTTAAATTTTTTTTTTTATGTGAGCAAAAATAAATATGAAACTAAGAGTTTTAATTCCGAAAAAGTATATTAGCTTAAATTGACGTATTAGAGATATTTTTTGGTTTGGCAAGTAATGTGTAATCAAAATGAAAGTTAAATTTGGTTCATCTGGCTTCCTATTGAAGAAGCTGTGAGCTCAGTGAATATAAATTTGCTTACCACATGTGATAAAGCAAATTGCCAAGCTGGCTTGAGCTCAATGGGAAGGGAGAAATTCTGCTGTGCCCACATAATGAGTAATCTGCTAGCTGTAGGGTGAATCAGCAGGTTAGCTCACATCCTCTTTATCTGCTGGCTGTTATCAGTCTGCCCTTTTCTTATTCAGTTCTTATTCAGCCATCATATTAAATAATTATTTTTCTTCTCCCAAGCCGAACGCTGTGAACTGTGGGCAGTGCTTTTTTAAAAACGGTTTCAGTTTAACTGTAATGATTGTTTAGTTACTATTGGTTAAAATTAAATATGTATAATAAAACTAGACTTAAATCTTATGTGAACCCTTTTTCAAAAAAATTGGCATAATAACAAAAAGAAAAGTTTAAGATCTGTTCTACTGTGGATAAAAGAAAAAAAAAAGTAAATTTCAGTTAGGAGACAAAATATATGATGCGTGCAGAAAACAACTGGTCAAAGAACCACCATTAAACCAAACAGCACTTCTACAGCTACATTATCAACACAAAGCCCATATGTTTTGTTTGACTCAGCAGAAAGCAGTGAAGACGATAGTAATGCTGAAGAAATTGGAAAGGAAACCATTTCTTCTGATAGAACCACTGCCTTTCATAGCAAAGTAGCAGTCTTCATTTTTGAAACATGTAAAAGAAAACCTCCAGGAAAACACTTTTTTGGTAATCCTGGATTTTGCAGAAAATTATTCATTCATCTTGCAAGATGAAGTTCAGTAATTTCACTGGAATAACTCTCAAGCAACTATTCACTCTTTTGCAATTTACTTCAGGAATTCTCAAACTGGGAGTATTGACCTTATCAGATTTGCTGTCATTTCTGACTGCTTAGTTCATGACAATGTTGCTATGCAATTGTTTCAAAAGAAACCGATTTCTTTCCTCTAGTCATAAAATGGATAGAAATCTTCTAAGTTGTATTATTTTTCAGATGGACTTGCTGCTCAGTAAAAGAATTGGTTCAATTTTTCCAATGTGTGCTAGCATTATGAGGATTTTGCTGTTGAGGCTGAATGGCACTTTTTTGCTACCTCACACGGAAAAAGTGCTTGCGACGGGATAGGAGGAATATCAAAAGACTGTCAGCAAAGCATAGTTTACAGTGGCCATACCATAATCAAATCATGACCCCAAGTCAACTGTACAAGTGGGTGAAGACTAACATACGTACAATACATTTGGCATTTTAACAGTCTTAGATCATAAGCAGAAGGCTTATGCACTGAAGGAGAGATTTTCTAATGCATGATAAGTACCTGGCACACTGAAACTTGACCTGCATAATCCCCAAAAGCAAATGTAGGTTGGCCTGCAACCCTTCTTGTTTTCTACACAATGCAAAAAAGAGGATACTGCAGTCACAAACACTGAAGATCTCGATTGTGAAGCCATTGTAGGATTTGTGACTTGCATCTACAATGACCAGTGGTTGCTTACATTTGTGATCAATACCAACGAAGAAAAACTAGAAGTGAAGGATTCTTTCCTGGCCCATGGTCCATCTCCATCTTTCACATACGAGAGGCATCCAGATATTAACAGTGACTTCTGAATACATTTTGACAATAGTAGATTCCATAACAGCAACAGGAAGTGTGCAGACTGACCCAATGAGAAATGCAGAAAGCTAGTGACAAGCTCCTGATGAGGAAAAGTGAATCAAAGTAAAACTTTTAATGCGACCCAAAAACAAAAGTATAATCATTCTCTAAATAAATTGGGTATGGTGTCCCTGAAAAACAGATTTGCTAATAGCTTTAAATTTGTGTACTGTTCATTTATAGCAAACAAATTTGAAGGTGTTTTGATTTGTTTATGTTAAATTATATTTAACTGTCATTAGTTTTTTTAGGTTTCTTCCTTTTAAAGCCTACAGTTGCTTTTGAAACATTCTTAAAACGTTCTTAGATATAACATTTATCGTGTAAAGCATGCCACTGCAGGCTTACTTATACTCTTGCATGTATAAATTTGAATATCCAATGAACTCATTGCCATCTCAACTTCAAATTTGGGAGGCACATAGAGAACATACATAAGAAAAACATATACTTTTTACAAAAATAAAAAAATTAAGGTCAAATTTTATTTTGAATGACATTAAACAGAAATTTTATAAAAACCTATATATATATATATTACTATAAAGTCCACAAAAAGAGCTTTAAAATAAGCTCATGTAGAGCTGTGTAGCTTGTTAATGAGCAGAGCTAATCCACTTTACATAAACTGTGAGCATTGGAAAAAAGGAAATTTCAAACTGCAATAAAGTCAAAACCAAACAAGGTAGAAAACTGCAAATTTTGTACTTTGGTACTTTCATGGTCTACTAAATATGTGCCAAAAATAAAAAAAAATTGGAGGGGGTCAGGTTGTAAGCCTTGTTGATTTGACATATATGAAATAATCATAGCTGCATTCTTTGTTGAAAAATGTTCATCTATGTTATTGATTAAAGAAGGAGAAACATGATGCTACACCCCACCTGTGGTGTACAGAATGGTTTGTAGGGTCTACAGTTAAGGTTAACTGGCACAGACTATAGGTGCCTTGAAGGTTGAGGGTATCTAAAACAATACATCATTACGTCTTGGTTTTGAACAGGTTTATTTAATGGGAATTCATTCACACATTCCCGGCACTGTTGCAGGAAGTACACATACTTTAACACCCTGCGAATTCAAGGCCTGAAGGGCTGATGACAATGTTCTGGCTACGCTTCCGACGCTGTGGGGGCATTAGGTGACAGGACGGGTCCCTGAGTGATGACGTGGTTACTTATCTGCACATGTTGCATGGTAGTTGTTCCGGCAGTTGAGGTCTGGTGAGTTGGATGGCCCGGATATGTTCCGGCAGTTGATGAGATCTGGTGAGCTGGATGGCCCTGTTATAGGCCCTCTGTCTGGCTGTTGTTGGTGTGTTGCACTCAGCTGGCTTCCTCTCAACATGGTGCTCCTCGTTGGAGTTCACCACTCGTTCATGTTCTCGGCGTAGGGTAGTAACTGACTGTTACCTCCCTACCACATCCCGGCAAGGTGGCCCCGGCGGGCCCCCACCCATCCTTCTCAGCTACGGGCTGCACTGGACTAATCCCACTAGCTCGATATGGCACTTCTCGTTGAAGCTCACCACTTGATTCAGGCTTCTAGGTGCGTTGAAACTGACTGACTGGTAACTAACTGACTGATGCAGTAACTGAATGACTGACTCGCATCCCGGCGTGGTGAAATTACTCTTCCGACGTAACTTTGGTATCTTTTTAACTGATTCTGCCCTGTGTCTCGCATCCAGAAATGGCTGACACCTTAATGTTGCAACTGACTGATGCGGCTGATGGACGTGGCCGGGTTCCGATCTCCCGGGCCTTGGTAACTGTCGCACTGACTTACTCTCTTGGCGCGGAGTATCGTTGCTTTCAACTGAACTCTCTGTGCGGTGATAACGAACTGACTAACTGATTCCTCTCTGTGTGGTAATAACAAACTGACTCCCTCTTCACTCGTAAATTCGTTTATATCCTCTCTTGACTCCCTCCCTAAGAGTTCCTACACGTGTCTCCGTTGTTGTGGGAGGGGGGAGGACGGAGGAGGGTGCCGTCCACAGCGTACTTCTTACACGCGTCATGGTTCTTGTTGGTGGAAAGAGGGATGACCTGCACCCTCAAACTTACCCTGTCAGCTTTCTTTCCATGGTGCGTGTCCCAGTTGCCCCGGGGTTTGGCTATGGTGGTGGGGGGAGTGCTCGTGGCACCACCTTCAAGCTTGTCAGCGGTTTCTCGGTGCGTGTTTTTAACTTTGGGCGGAAATACGCCCTATTATCTCGGCATTTCTATGCGTTTACAAATTTCACTGGGCTTGCTAGAGGTGGGAGGAGGAGGAGGAGGAGGCCCAAGGGCGGCAAGTGTTACCTCACCTCAACTTGCCCTCGGTATGCGTAAATGGGCGACATGTGTCGTCCGGAAGTCCCTACACTCTGTAAGCTGACGGGGGGAGGGTTAGTGACATTGCTGCTTCTAATACTCCTAATTACGCCACGCGTCAAACATCTGAAGAGGCAATGTGCTCTGCAGCTGGAAAAGAGAATTCCAGTTAATTCATCAGATAGGATGGATTTTCAGTGGTCTAAGGTCAGTAAAATTGAGGGTTTTTATGGTTGCCCGAAATAATAAATGATATAATGAGATAATAAATTAGTGTAACAAAAATAGCCTAATTTTGCTGTTCCAAGCTTCTATGGAAAAAAAGAAAAAAATAGTTTTTACAAATAGTTGTATTTTGGAATTTTTCACTAAAAAAAATAATTACTTGAAATAACTACAATTTTAGGCAAGAAAGGTGGGTAGCATATGAAACGAGATGTTCCAGATAATCTTTGGGTTTTTGGAGCCACCACAATCTACTGCAGTGTCTATCATTGCCTGTAAAGAATAGGAGTGAGAAGACCAATTATGCAACAGAGGAAGTCTTTTCCTGCTATAGAATGAGTTGTCTTCTTCCTATATGTGCCTAACTCTGCCCTTCATGGTATCAAGACAACATATTAGAAAATCCTTTTTTTGAATATGTATCATTTTATTGAAATTACAATTTATTTTTTATCTTAAAATTTCACAAAACTCTGAGAAGCACACTCCTAAATTTTGTGCTTCTTCAAAGGAACACTTTTATTCTGTGCAAAAATTTACTTTTCAAATATTTAATATGGATTTTGTAAAATTAATTAGCTTTTGGTAATTGAATGCTATAAATTTTGTCACACTTGTATTACTAGTACCAGTGAATTTAATGATCACATTTCAATATTAATTACAATAAATCATTATCTCTACAAATTTACTTAATTATTATTTCAAATATTTTATCTCACGATATAATGATTTGTACATGGCAGTTGAGGTTACCCGTAACATAGATGGCAAAACATGATATGTGAGCTAAATGGGGACGTTAAACTAGCTTTCACCATGCTGTCAGTTCTTATCATACCTCATAGTAATGCAGAGTGTGAAAGAGCTCATTGGTGTAAAACAAACCAGAACCTCCTTCAGGGCACGTGCGTTTTATGATGTTTTAAATAACATACTTTTGGTAAAATCTTAGTCTACTCCAAAAAAGAGCTACAAGCAGTATTTTAATGTAAAATTTTTTAAGAGTGGAAATCTGCAATGCATTTACACTTGCAGACGGATGAGCATATCCACAAAAAAAGTAGTCTGGCTTAATGCTTCCGTCGTGCAAAAAAAATGTTAGAATTTTTTTTAAATTGTATTAATTTATAGTTTTTGAGGTTGGCAGCTATACATGGGTTCCTGTTTTTGTACCAAGTAGCAATGAGGTTGCCAGCCTGGTAGCATTGCATTGGTAACACAGCAGATAGTTCTTCACAGCGTGTAGAATGAAGTGGAGTAATGAGGAACTGACAGACAATCATCTCGCATATGGTGTAATGTTGAGTAATGCATCAGCTGCGTGTCATTAATATGTGAAAAGTTTCCAGCCAAATGTTTGCCAGATGCATGTGCATTCACATCACTTCATCAGCATTAGTGTGTAACAGGAACTGTGCGTGCAAATTACCACAATGTTAATTGAGCATGGTTAGACATTGAGCACTATGTTGTTTCTAAACAAGGTGCCAGCATTTGTAGAATTGTTAATGTATTGATCACATCGTAGTCTCAGTATGTATCACATTTTATGGTAAGAGAGGTTGCATGCATATTAGTACCGGCCAATGCAGGCACTTCTACCACCTGATCGGCCTGCTTGTTTACAGTATTTCAAGTGGTTTCAAGGCCAGATAAGGCGAGTCCCAAGTTTCTGTGACACTGTGCTATTAACAGACGAAGCATTCATCGAGAGGCAGGATGTTTTCAACTTCCATAATGAGTATGTGTTGGCACACATTATTCCACATGCAGCATGAAAAGCTCACTTCCAACATCTGTTTTCTCTGAATGTTTGGGCAAGGATTATCGATGGGATGCTAATTGGTCCACACATCCTTCCCACATGGCTATCTGGAGTTTCCTATTGGTACTTTTTGGATGACACCTGCCATAAGCACTTGAAGATGTACCACTGAATCTATGAAATGGTGTGTGGTACATGCACAATGATGCAACACCACATTTTAGTCACACTGCAAGGTATTATGTGTATGCAAGGTACCCAGTGTGTTGGATGGGTCGAGAGAGGTGCCCAGGTCACTTAAAGTCACAGGTGTATGCAATTGAAGCGAATAATGTGGAGGATCTCTGGCAGTGTATTCAAGATGCATGCTGTATGGTACAGGCTAATCCCGGTACGTTGTAGCATGTGCGCCAGTCATATGGTCATCTTATTTGTGCATGTGTGGAAATGGGTGGCTCAAACTTCGAGAATATGCTATAACCATGTAAACACTCCACATTCCAAATAAAGCACTAATACTTGATATCGATGTTAGTCTTTGTTTGACCACCCCACTCCTACCACCATTTACCAACAGTCGTTCGCCTGCATTAGGACAAGAACATGAGTCTGGTTGGCAGTTTTCACGTGATGCACAGTAAGGGTACAGGCTGCCTACCTCCCAGGCAACCACTAATTTGCTTTCCAAATAAACGTGTTATTTCAGAGAACTGTTGGGATTAGCGGATACTTTTAAGGTAAACATTTTTATTGATATTTGCTTGGTGATGTGTCAATGTATGACCAAAAGTAATAAACACATAAAATATTGACTTCTAACAAACACAGAAATGCTTTCCTTGCCACAAATAACATCTACAAAAACCACAAAACTCAAAAAACAAAGTGGCATAAAAAAATTATGAAATTACCAATGGACCCGGCACAAACAAATATAAAAGGGAAGCAATATACACAAATAAACAAACATGATGGGTGATTGTACGTGACACAAAAAAGAGAATGAAATAATAAAATATATGTACAAGACTTGTGGTTGTGCCTAATTAAATCTTTTCACAATATTTATTCTTTTCTTTAAAAAAAAAAGTTGCTGTATTCAAAAACAAATTAATTTTGTATGTCTCAAGACAAATTGACAAGTTTCAAATAAACATGAGAGAGAGAACTGAATTCAATTAGTTCCCGAAAATCATAGGACAGAAGACAAAACACGATAATAAATTAGCTTTTAAAACATGACATGATAATCAAGTAAATTAACTTAAATATTAAAACATTAAAGCAAAATATTAAAAGAATTACAAGTGTCTTTCTTAACACAAACTTTACAAGTTGTCACAATAAAAAGACATAAAGTAGTAGACTGCTTAAATGTATTCAAAGAGGTACTGGGATGCATCCTTAATAACTAATGCTGCTAATTCATTTTAAATTTAAAAATGTTATTAACCTCAAACTGAATGCAAATCATTTTAATATAATCAGGAGACACATTAAATACACAGACATGGTTATGATGAATTCAAGGTGTAAAACTACATCAAGATCAAACTGTCATTTCGCAAATTGAAATTAATTTTTAACAACAAATTATGTACAGGTATTGTTTGAAACCAAAATAGACAATATGAAACTGTCCAAAATCTTTCTAGTCACATGTGCGTAAAGATTTTTGTTTACAAAATAAAAAATAAGACTATTTCACTTAGCTTAAGTTCAGTGAACACTTGCACAAAAAACATAACTGCCTTCGGAGATAAGAATTAGCAGATGAAAAGCCCAACAGCCATGTTGGACTATGTCGTAACTGTAGTTGTGAGGTTAAGGCACAATTTGAGAATGTTCAGTTACGTGACTTACGTGAAGTACATGGATTACTTGGACCTTCTCTACAACAGAGTGTACAAAATAATCAATTAAATTATTAAACAATTTTAAAAAAAGGGAAAAAATGGTTATTTGAAGACTACTTAGCAATGAGGGAAACAGACAAATGGAGAAACTGATGTAGTCTGCATCACCAAAATTCCAAAAGTAATCCAAATGCAAAACCTAATTTTTACTTGCAATGGCATCATGATTGGCACTAAAGACTACATTATGGGGCAGCACTACATGTTCACCTAGGAACCAAGTCCCAAAGAAAACACAGATGGGAACACAACGGCCCCGTGCCATCTTGCTCCCCTGCCGAATCAGAAGTGGCTGAATCAAACCTGTGAAGCACTCGGTAACGTCAAACAAAAGAGCAATGAAATAATTAAAATGTTGCCGATAGGTGTTGTGGGCTGTCCATAAGTAACGTATTATGTTCAGACACAGATGTGGAGGAAAGTACCACGTGAATAGAAGAGCATGTGTCTTAATGCTACTCTTTGTTCATTAATCACAAGTAATGCCCAATTTATTGTTGCATAACACATTTCCATTCTTCACTTTCAGGGGCCTCTACCACTTTCCAAAATCACTATGGACTTAAAGATGCATATACTTTTACCTATTTATATGTCCTAAGAATTTTGCTTATTCTAGGTTAGCATACATTGACTCATCCTCTATATCAACATATCAACTCACACTATCGCATATTTTGTTAACAGGTGCACTGCAAATATATTTGTTGTTTTGTATATGCATGGTCCGCCACTGTAGGGGGTGACCGACTTTGACGCTCCCTTCCTCCCATACACCCCTGCTCGCTACTCCATCACCCAGCAGCCGGGGAATGGTTGACAACTGACCTGGCTAGCATCACTACCCCTTTTTCCCCTCTGCCAGAGGAACAGGTGACTTGGGAGTATGAGCAAGAATATTCTGGTAATTGACACAATTGGCGCAATGCAGCATTTGGAGAAATTTCTGGGCTATATATTATCGTTAACATGAATAATAAATATTCAGAATGGTTTCACAGAAATAAAACCAATTTATAAAATCATAAAGATGTATTTTCTTTTCAGGAATCCGTACATTTTGACTTGAGCAAATGGTGTGGTATTATTAGGCGGTTGTTGTGTGTGTGTGTGTTTTTTTTTTTTTTTTTTTTTTTTTTTTGGCTCATCATGCTTACCACACTCGGACACTCCCACGCAAGGAACCACTCCACCTCCTCTCTTCCTTGCAAGCATGACTAATTGCCACCTCCCCTCTTCTTCTAGGCAGTCTGCCTAAAATTACACTCCCCAGGAACCGTTGACATAATGCTAATAATAGACAATTGTAATCAAAAAGCTGAAGGCAAACATTAAATGAAAAAAGTAAAAAATAAAATTCATAACCAAATAATATATTAAACTCAATCTATATGCACAGAGAAAAAGGTATTGTTGAATCAAACAAAGTTTGTTTGGCCCAACCAAATTAATTGTTTGCACCTGTAGGGTCAATGAAATATTTTGTTGTTGAAACCAAAATGTTTTGTTGTTGTTATTTGGTTGCCTGAAACAAAGATTTGATTGGTGAAACAAAAGATTTGTTTGGCTATGCGTACATTAAAGAGTTTCGGTTATTAAAAAATTACTAGTAGCCTGACCGAGATTCGAACCTAGGTCGTTTGCATTCGAGCGCTATGCTCTAGCAACCTCAGCTAAAGTGACTACTGATACAGAAGGAATGTTTTTAAATACATTCATTTTGAATACTGGACAACCTGCACAAATAAATATTCCGAGTTTTGCAGTACTTTTTATTTTTCTGTTAAACTTATTTTATCAAGACGTTTATGCCATTATTAAGAATTAATAAATGCACTAATACGCACTGTAACTACTATCCTAATTGTCACAAAAAAATACAAGCAAACTCTCGAGCTGTATTTTTCAAAGAAGACAATTAAATGAGTGGTCAAACAAATGTATTTTGATAATTGAACAAAATTAATTTTGTTGCTTCTTAAATTTTGTTTACTTAACAAAATATTTTTTGGGGTAACAAAACAAATTTTGGCCCTATACAAACAAATATTTTGTTGGCTGGAACAAACCTTTCTCTCAGTTTAATCATGTGATTTTGTTGATAAATTTGTAACAATATGTTTGCTTACACTTAATATTCATTTAACATACTGAAACAATATTTTTTTTGGCTTAAACAGAATTGTTTTAAATTAATTATTTGGCTTTATAGACAAATTTAATTCATTTGGAGGAACTGAGGCTTTCTTGTACCAACAAAATTTAATTTAGATGAAACAAATGCTACGCAACAAATATATTTTGAATACTGCAACAATTATTTTTATCAGTACTTTTTAGAAAAAAAACTTGTCTTTAATTTTTTTGCTTTGATTTTTTACTTTAAAGGTGAGTATTACTGACAGGGTAGGGTAATTTTAAATAACATATTCCAAAATATAAACAATGTTTATCAGTTATTAAAATTCTTAAAAAAATATTTTTAAATTATAACATTACTTGTTTGAACAGAAAAAATGTGGTAGTTAATTAACCCAAAGTACAGAAAGCTGAACATATTAATAAACTTCTTTCAATGATTTTCTTTCTGATCTATGTATTATTTCATTATGAGATTAAAGGCTTCTACATTATACTTTTGTTTCGTAGGTGCAGTTTTTGACATTTCTGTTAGCCATTTATCATTGTTTCTTAACATTTTTACTTCACAAGTCTCAGTTTCTTTGCAGAGATGACATTAACTTGTTGTTGTCGGGGATTTCGGCCCCAACATCACTCGCACACTTTGGCACAAAATTTTTTAAGTCTGGCTCCAGCTAACCCAGTGGCTAGCACGAGATTGGTGGTAGGTACGTGTGTGCCTCGTGTGTGTGTGTGTGTGGCAGACTGTGGTTCCGGACAACATGGTTGGATATAACAAACACACCTTAGCAGTGCTGTCTGGGCCACACTGCACACCCTTAACGAACTTACATAAGACAGCACTCTGAATGAAATCACTGATTAAGCATGTGTGATTGCTTTGATTTATTCCACGTGGACCAAATCTCTCATGTGGTGATAAGTTATACTGTGCACAGAACAAAACAGAAAACACCTTCTTTCCCAGAATTTTTAAAATTATTACCCAAGTCCGGCACAGTCTAGAGCCACTCAGACTTAACGTTAAAACATCTCCTGAGTGGAGGATGGCATTATATTCAACCGGAATCAGCCGTCACCTTAAATATCCGCACATGAGCATGTGGGTAACACGTGAGCTCGTAATTAATAAAACGATAACGAGCCTACCGATGCGTGAAGTTACTGGAGAGCTAGAGAAAATGGTTTTGGTATATTAAAACAGACAGGAACTAAAAGTGGTGAGTTGACTTACAAACTTGTGAATGCTCCCCCGCGGCACACATCCGACGTTGCGCTTGGTTGCTCCTAGACTGTCCATCATGGCGGCAGGGCGTATGCTTCAGTGCGTATCCCCACACCCCACCAGTTGCTCATTACAATAACACAAAAACCCTCAAACAAATTACTCTAAAACCAATTATATATATTACAAGAGCCCTGAAACAATAATTCACTCATGCGTCTCTTTCTTTTAGTACACAAAATTATTAAGGAGTGTTACTGTGTTTCAGCCTGAGGGGTTGAAGAATATGGGAGCTCATGACGTCAGGCGCATGCCAGGCTGTTCCCTTTACTGACAGTCCCATGCCACGTGCTCTTTAACCTCTTCTGGCCAATACTAATCAACACAGGTGGCCCCTTACACCTCTCACATTGCACCACTCTACACTGTAACTTTTACTCTGGTTTGGGCCCTAGCACTTAACTCTAGCTGCACACACATGGTGGTATTCTCCGGCTACTGCCAGGTCGGTAGGACTCAGCTTATCCCTGGGCCGGCCATGTTACTACGACAAAGCCCCCTCTGGTGAGCTCGGTCCTGCAAGTCTGTGGTGGTGTCTTGGACCGTGCTGAGTCTGGAACATGGGATGCACACTCTACCCGGGTGTGCAACACCCTCACAAGTTTTGAAGTACTTTCCTCTGCTACTGCGTCCTCTTAGTTTATCTCCGCGGTGTCTCTCTTGGCAGGCTGTAGTGTCCCCGGTCGGAAACCTGTCTCCTCTGTGGTTTGCTCGGTTCCTCCACATGCCGTCAGGTGACAGCGCCGCGGCCGTCTGCGCCGCCTAGTGGGTGGTGGTGGGTCGCCATCCAGCTCGTCCACCCTCACCGTGAAGTATGCATTGGCAAGTGATGCATCATGCCCCCAGCCACTGCGTGTTGGTGAGACCTCTGCTGCTGCCTCATCTGGTTTCTCCACCAGCGGTGGAGGTGTGTCGTCCTCCTTGCTCTCCTCTATGGCCATGGTCACCTCCTCGAACAGCCTCCGCCTGGATTTCATCCGGCTTCCTGTCTGGACTGGAAACCCAGCCAACTGAGAGCCCTCAGGGGATCGGGGCGTTTTCGTGGTCCCAAAGCTGCGGAATCCTTTCCTGCTGCCTGGCGTCACTGGTGAGCCTGCTCCAGTTGCCTTTGCTGTTGGTCCTGCTGCCTCTTCTCTACTCGCATCCCCGTCCTCCTCTGGCGGCTATGGTCCTGGGCATCTCAGCTGGTAGTGGTGATGCTTCCTCATTTGTCCCTGGCGGTCTTTCACCTAGTACATTGTCCGACCCAGCTGTCTCACTACCTGTTGTGGCACGGGTCATCCCGGGCCCAGACTTGTACAGTAGTTGCCAGGTATCTGTCCTGCCTTTGCAGTGCATCATGTAAGGCTTCACCTCGTTCCCAGTCCAGCTCCTCCAGGGTCTGCATCTGCTCCATCGCTCTTTCCCCTGGTAGCGGAAGATTGTGTCCCAGTGTGAGTTATGCCGTACTTTTTCCTGTGGCTTTGTTCCGTCGGCAACGCAAGCAGTAAAGACTTCTCGGAACTAAGTGTCCCACTGGGTGTGATCCTCCTGGAGCTTGACTCTCAGTTGTACCTTTACCTCCTGGTTATGTTGCTCCATCGGTTTGGCCCTTGGGTGGGACAGAATTTGGTCTTTAGTACTGTCCCCATGGTGCTGGCCTGTAAATTGCTGGTGGGGAAGGCTTCCACCCACCTGGTGCATCCGTCCATGACCACCACCAGGAATTGTTTTCCTGCGGTTGTATGGCGATACAGTCCCATTACGTCTAGGGCAACAGTGTGGCAGGGTTCAGAGGGTCTTCGGGGGGTGAGGGGGGGGGTATTTGCTATTCCGTCCCGTCCCCTCATTATGCCTTATGCCGTTGGCACACCTGGCACTCCCTCGCATACTCCCTCACATCTCTTGCTATGTCGGTCCAGTGATATCAGGTTTCTAGTTCCCTCTTGGTGTTTGTTCAGCCCCTGGGTGCCCCGCCAGGTTGTGGTCATGATAGAACAGGATGGCCACTTCGCCCGTTTTCCGGGGTACATAGGTCTGCCACTGTGTGTTGTTGCCGGGGGCCCTAAATTCCATTGTCTTGTCTATAACCCTCCAGGTTTTTTACATTCCTCGTTATCACAATTCTCCCGATCCTTGGTTTTGGTTTGCCTCATTATTTGATGAAGAAGTTGTATTTGTAAAGGACTATGAATCAAATAAAATAACAAAATACAAATATATAATTTTATTTATAAAAAAATATTGTTTATATATTTAGTTAGTGTATATGTATACTCTTATTCATGATATGAATATTTTACTTACTGCAATTATATTTTTACGACATATTGCACATTTGGATTGTGTAAATAGACATTCGATACATGAAATCGAATGACCACTGGGAAGAAAAACAACCTGCACTTCTGTTTCATAATAAATCTTACACACGAATGAATTTGTGTTTTTATCATCGTTGTGGTTACTCACACATTCCTCGAACTCCATTGTGGAATTCATAGTCGTCGTCATTAGCTCGTTTTGTTTTTGCGGCAACATTTGTGTTTTTTCCACCAGCATTTTGTTGATGAACTCTTCTCCTTTTACCAAAACCACAAATTTACATTTAGGATACCAAGAAACATGTTCTATCCAAGGATCGTCATTATCTTCCCAATGTAAGATACTGTTACCACAATGAAAACAAGTAACACTATCACCAATACCAGTGTAAAAAAATCCAGCACTACTTAGCCATTTTGGGCCTTGGCTTATAGAAGGAGGCCATTTATATTTGAAGGTTTTTATTGGTTCTTCATTCATGGAATATTCGGGATAGCTAGATTGTTCTTTACTGCTTTGCAAGAATTGAGATACAAAATCGACAGGATCTAAAGTATCTTTGTCGCTCTGGGAAACTATGACCTCATCTGAAGTATCTTTGTCATTCTGGGACATTATGATGTCGCTCTGGGAAACTTTGATATCATATAAAGCATTTTCCGTCCTAATAGATTCCATATATGCATTATCCCTCCTCAAATTAACATTTAAACAGTAAAATACCCAGTAATTTTAGACATGTTTGATCCAAGGATCGTCTACATCTTTCCAGTGAAAAAACTTGCACCCTCAATAAAAACATATAACTGTGTCGTTTTCTCCCTTGTAAAAGAACCCGGCGTGGCTAAGTTGTTTCGGTTGTTGTTTTATTGCTTTTGGCCAAAACTCGTATGTCGCCAGCCACGATTCAAACAACTTATGTTCGGGATACCTCGAATCTATATATTCCACGACACCAACCTCTTCGAAACGGGCAGTTTGCAGTCCCATGAACGCGCCGACTGTATTGCATTAGACGGTCGTCGGTCACATTCATGAAAAGTATATTCAAAGTTAACCATAATAATTCCTCCTTTTTCAACTCATTTACAATTATACCCCTTATGTATATGCGTATTTAAAAAATTCATAAAGTATTTACAAAGTACTGTATAAATGATTCAGTGAATTGTTGTCTGGGAAATAACAAAGCCTTTGATTTATTTAAAATTTGTTTTTCATATGTGTACGATCAAGCGAAATAAATTTATCTAAAAGTCCAAGGTAGTGATGGATGTTTGCTTTGGCACCACTCAAGACAATGCGTATTAAGTTTACATTCAATAAACTAGGTGATTTCAAAGAATATTGAAATATTTGTCGAGTTGGTCACCAAAATCAGATGGATGTTTATTAATTGAGTCACCTTTCCATAGTGGCATACCTCGAGTTTAAGAAATGGTTCTGAAAAATCAACCAAATATGTTATTTTTCCACAAAATTTATTTTTAAACTCTTAGTAATCGCTTACAATGTATTTAAGATTTACAGTGTCACCACAAGTAAAAAAAAGTCGTATGAAAATTTAAATTGTCAACTACCCAATGTTGTTTATCGATTTTATTCAATGTCCATGACACTAAAACATCTATTGGTGAATGAACAAAAGTACTGTGATTATTTTCAGTAATTTTAATTGAATACATCATAAGAGAAAAAATATGTTTCAAGATTAGATCAAATTTATACACAATTTTTCTTATGGGCGATGTTGCGTCAAATGAACCGAGATAGGAGAAGTTAGATACTTATTAATATTACCCTATAATACAGTGATGGTTAATTACAATAGGAAATTATTAATCCTACTACTGAAAGAAAAAATAATAAATACTTTACCCAAATCGTAGAAATTAACGATACTTGCAAAGGGCAGAGATTCGAAAAAAAAACTATAAACTTTAAATCTTCATCATTTTGAAAAATACTTAACAACAATAAAAACGAAATAGAGTACTTATTTAATGATATAAACACCACACAATATGCAGCTGTGCAAATCATTAACAGATTACTGGAACTAGGAATAATCAAAATTTAGCACTAGGTATTTATACCCTATAAAAATATAAATAATATCTTACAATGCCGCATACGTAATTAGGAATCTCAACTGATTAAAATTCTCGAGTGACTTGCAACCAGAATTAGGAAACTCAACTGATAGCAAGTTTCGAGAAATACCCCCCCCCCCCTTTTTTTTTCTACAGAACATTATTACTCCGCTCGACTTGTCTTGGTGCGAGAAGGTCACTCCGTCGCTCCTTCAACTTCATGAGTGTTTTACTGCCGACTTACAAACCTTTCACTTCGCATGTGGCTGGCATTAACCACTAATAAATTACCAACCTTTCACTTTTCACGAAGCCACATTACGACCAAGTGTTAGTAATAAAGTAAAAGAATATAACCTCATATTGTCTGGCCTTGGCTTCCCCCCTTCGCCACAAAAAAAAACCATCTTTTTATATATATACCTCACATAATCAGTCGAGTGGTGAAGTAGTGGCTGGCACCTCACGACGTCATGCGTAGTAAGGTAAGAAAAGCTTTTGACAAAGTTTAGATACAGGGCCTCCTGTAAAAAATAATAAACTTCCATTTTCCAGATTGTTACATACACCTACTAAACAACTACTTTTTAAACAGGCAATTATTAACTACTGATATCTCGCACTCCCATGGTTCAGTACAAATGTACACGGATGATAAAAGTAATTTATGCACACAATAAGAGCCTTATTTATACACACATATACACGCAAATATAGCTCGACGATCTTGAATACTGGTTTGAAAGATGGAAGATTAAAATCAACCCAACTAAATTTCAGGCTCTCCTACTAACCAAACGTCAGGTCCAACCAACTCGACAAATAACTTTTAAAAATATCCCTATCCCATTTACATAGAATGACAATCAGAATGGAAGTGCTACATGAATTCGACTCGGATCGCCTGCCAGTACTTTGTAATATAGGAGCACAGACTCTCAAACACCCAAACCCTATTCTAGCTTAAACCCCAGTAACTGACTGGCAGGCTTTTAAAATAGAATTAAAGGAAACTTTTGACCAAAAAAAGTCTTCCAATCACATCCCAGGAAGATATAGATCCGTCTATAGAGTTGCTAAATAACATAATAAAAGTAGTTCTCAAAAATAATACTAAACTTCTAAACAGACGAGAATTTCTGCGCTAAAATTTCCCAGAAGTAGACATCCTTTTAGTAGAAAAACGACAGGCTAGACACAATTACGAGCAAAATAGAACGCAGGAATTAAAAAAATTTTTTATAAACTAAAGAAAAACCTTAGAACACAAATAAATAATCTTTGCATAAATAAATGGGAAACATTCGTCACCAAGCTCGCTGATAATCCTCAAAAATTTTGGAACATTTCGCGCACACTGTCTTCCTAAGAGAATCAATTCACGATAAATAATTATCTCTATGACATAAATTTTAGGTAATTGTACCGTATTGCGTGCCTTTTTGGTAAACCTATAGTAAAACCGCGAGTATAGTATCGAGTATCCATTCAAAATGTTTCCTTTACAAGTTAGTGTACTATCGCATATCCAGCCAAATTCCGTTTAGCGTATCTAAGTTTAGTTCTACTTTAAAAAATTAAAAGGACTTGTTATATATGTGTTAGTTTAAAAATTAAAATGAGTGTAGTTGGTTTTCACAGTAAAAATTTTTAAAGTGCGATTTACTTACTGTTGTTTAAAAAGTTTTTAAAGTCCCTCGCGGCTTAATTAGTTGCGATTCTGCATCAGTTTAAAGGTGGGTGACTGTTTATTAAGGTGCGCAATACATTGGAAGCATTAGGGAGGCCCAATTTGTTACCCCCTTGCCGATATATATTCAACTTTTTATATTTGACTCTACGCTAAGAATCTCACAACTTGTTTAGTTTCGAAAACTTTTATCAGAACAAACAAAGTATTAAAATTATATATATGCGTTAGTTTAAAATTAAAATGAGTGTAGTTGGTTTTCACAGTAAAAATTTTTAAAGTGTGATTTACTTACTGTTGTATAAAAAAAATTTTAATTCCCTCGCGGATTAATTTTTTGAGATTCTGCGTCAGTTTAAAGTATAAACAAGTAGTTTGTTTTACCAGTAAAAATTTCAAGTGCTAATAGCTTACTGTTGTTTGAAAAGTTTCCATAATTATATATTAATAATTCTATATTCTTTTTCCTTACCTTTTTCTCTAGGAGAGGAGTCCTGTTTCTATTAAATACTCAGCCCCGACTAACATCTCTTTCTAAATTTTGCACTTATATGGGCAGGTTGGTAGCCTGTGAAGGCCTTAGAGTTTCCATAAATTGCCAACTTTCCTCATTACATCTACTACTGAGAAATGCAGTAACATTTCGAAAACTTGCAATCAGAGGGCTCTAATTTGCCCCACTCCTCATAGTTTTGCATTTCCCCTCTCCCTTCCATTGACGTGAAATGTATTAGTAATAAACCTGTGAAGGCCTGGGAGTTTCCATAAATTGTGCAACTTCCATCAGAAGAAACAAAGTGAAAAAGCCTTGCGCAACACTCGTGATTGTAAATTATAAAAAAAAAATGTTTTGTATGAGTGAATAAGTCCATGAAGGCCAGTTTGTTTTTCTCATCGGCCTACTTAAATCGCGAGTGCNCTTGGATAAATGGGACGAGTTACCATACCTGCTGAAAGAATTTCTCCTGATCTACACACCTTACAAAATTTCGACCATATTCAAGTATTTGCCGGCCTACCTGCAGCAGGACGAAGACATACGGGATTGCCTCCCATGCAAGGAATGTTTCAAGGGTTACACCTGGGTCCCCGACACGCTGCATCGCAGGGGTTGGTGCAAGGCTCACCGAGCAACCCTCGTGACGTTTGAGCCCGTGGAAGACGACTTCCTGTTGAAGACGACGTCCATGTTATTACTTCCTGTTGAAGACTGC